>CATKWD010000033.1:0-43577 GCA_949825005.1 Gasteruption jaculator
ACGAATTCGTCACCATTACCTTAATTTTGTTATCGTTCGGTTTACGAACGAGTTTTGCTGTCTATGGTTTTGATTTTGATATTTTTGTACGATCATCGCTTACGAAAATGGCTACCTTTTCGCTACGGTTTCTGTGGATATTGCTTTCTCGATACAGATCACCAAATTATTAGTTTAGTTATGATGTTTAGTTGAGAGAGAGAGAAGAACCATCGTACGGATTTGGAGATTTTGGATCATCGTTGAAGGATCAAGGACTCAGTCATCGTTGAAGTTATGGATTTTGCTGCCGTTATGAGGACCTGCTGTCTATGAGGATCTGTTTTGCTATCGTTTTGTTACGAATTTTGTTGCTGATTGGTCAGCTTACCTGAAATGCCAGCCAGGATAAAGAACATCCATGGCATGGTTGGTTACGATTACGATTTTGTTATGATTGAGATGAAGTTATGATTGAGATTTTGTTACGCTGAAGTAAGGATTGGGTGACACTCTAGCAGACTGGATTCATAAGATGCTACCAATTGGCCATTGGGAAGCTACCTCGAAGAAAATTACAAATTCAAGATTCACTAAGTGAAGAAACGAGGCGTTTTCATTTCAAAAGACCGGACCAGCTGTAGAATCTCAAGATGCCGTAGCCCTCGTCTGAAGCACAGGGTTCCACGACTTACCAGCCCGGAGCTGGACTTCAGAAAGCCACCCAAGAAAATACGGAAGCGAGGATTTGGATTGGAGAACCGAGGCAGCAGGACACCCGATACATCCCTGAAATCGACCACAGGAGGGATTTTGGATACCGATGCCGATACCTATTTTGAGTTCCCTCTCTCGTCCTGGAACCGTCCGAGGAGACAGAGCTCTCTAGCTCTCGTCCCGGAGCCGTCCGAGGAGACAGAGCTCCTTCCCTGGAGTCCGAGGAAGATCTGGAGCTACAGTTGCTGCTCTCTACCAACTCTCTCTTTCTCTCTCTCAGTTTGGTTTGTTAGTTACGATTTTGGTGAGTCGTTAAATTCTTTAGTTTTGTTATCTTTTGTTATGATTTAGTTATGTTTTTGAAATTTAGATTAGGTTCCACAGAACTGTGATTCCGTTACCGTTTTGCTACCGTTAAGATACGTTTCAGTTATGTTAAAGCTTTCTTATAGTTGAAATAAGAAAACTCATTGTCAGATATGAGCATGGCAGTTGATTTGAAATTTTGTTCAAACGTAAAGTTCAAAATCGCGTTAAGTTAAAGTTTTGTCGAGAAAAGTCTCTTGAAGTTTTGTTGGTCTTGCTACCGTAATCCATTGTCTAAAATTGTTATCTTAGACTTTTGTATGCTATCTAAAAATTCAGTTGAATCTTGTATTTTGCTATCTTGAGACCAAATTGTTAAATGTTCAAATTCTGTAAAATTTCATCTACAGTATTCCAAATTATAGAGACTTATTTTTGTTATTTCGATTTGTTGAGCTACGATTATTTAAAAGAACCCTGCCCTCTCTCCACAACCTGCCTAACTGAGCATACGCGGCGTGACGATTAGTTTTGGTAAAGATTTAGTTTTGGTATATTTTGTTAAAGTTGGCTTAAGATAGCCTGGCGCCCAAAAATTTTCGTTAAGTTGAGTCACGGTAAGTTGCGGTCGTCACAAATTGGCGCCCAACGTGGGGCAACCCAAATAACACAAGTTCTGTGGACAACGTTTTAAAAATTATAGAATTATGTAAAATTTTAAGAAATTACGAAAATTTCTTTAACTTTCAGAAATTATAAAAATTACTTCAACTGTTTAAGTAATTCAGAAATTATTTTAAACCATCAGGAATTTTCGAACTGATATTTTGAACTTAATTACGAATTTAAAATTGAAAGTTACAAAAAGAAAGAAAAAAAAAAAAAACAAAATTTAAGAATCTTGAAATGGTATTTGAGACTATTTGAAAAGTAGTAATTGAAGAATTTTAATTTTCCTATTTAATGAAGCAAACACTTTAACAATACAGATCTGAAATTAACTATTGTGTGAGACTTTTTTTTGTTATCTAATACAACCATATGAAGCGATTTTCTTAATTTTGATGAAGAATATTTTAAAGGTAAAGCTACCTAAAATCGATTATTGTTACCTATAACAGGCAAATGAAATAAACCTGAAATAATATTTCTCATCATAAAATTATTCGTTATAATATCACGCTCTAGCTACCGAATATTTCTATTATGTGTAAGAATCCAGCATATTCCGTTTCAAGGCCTACGGTTTGTTTACAATTTGTTTTGTTTCCTTGTCTAAGCGTCCTCACGCCACATTCCTTGAGGATTCAGAAGAAGTATATAGACCATTGTTACCCCTTCCCTGATCCTATCGTCGTCAAGTCGGGACGATTCCCGAATAACGTGAGAACTTGTATTATTCGGTAATAAACTAGCGCTTCGTTATAATATCGGTGTGAATTAAAAGTGATTGAAAAGAGTTCAAATAATTATTACATCTGTAAGAAAATTATATTTTCCACAGAAAATACTATCTTTGTGAGGAAATTATATTTCTCTAAGGAAATATTATATCTTGTGAGAAAATTATATTTCTCTAAGGAATTATTGTATCTCGGGGAGGAAATTATATTTCTTTAAGGAAATCCATTCGTACAGCTATCTGTAAGTTATTTTCGTTAATACCAAGTATGTGATATTTTCATAGTTTGAAACAGAAAAGTAATTCTTAGCTAATTAGAAAATCTGAACAGCTGTCTGTGAAGTTCTAATTTTAGAAATTGCCTATTAAAATTTCTTTATAAAATTCCTTCCAGTTTAACCAAAATAAAATAAAATAAAATTTTTATATGACGTTTTGCTATTCGATTAAACGAATATTTGAGTTACTTTAATACTAACAATTACCATAAAAGGTCAGAGAAACCTCTTGATTGCTAATTATCTACAATTATCTCAAATTCAATTTCCTTTTAAATTACAATTGTTTTATTTCAGTTTTTCTTGTGTGAACTTTGAATTGTGGACCAATTTTCATTTCTTAAATTCAGTTATTTTAAACAATTTTCTTGTGAATTCAACTGTATTAAAACTATTTAATTTCTAATTCTGTTTTCATTGAATTGTGAAGCTAATTCAAATTTTTAAATCTTGTTATCTTCCACTGTAATCTAATTACAACTGTTTAATTTCAACATTTTGCTATTTTTCCCAATGAAACAATTGTTTTACAAAAAAAAATATTTTTTATTTCAGTTATCTTTCCATTACAATTGATTAATCCTAATTATAAAACGATTGTACCTGCATTTTGTTTAAACAATTTTTTTTTTCCCTTTCATCCTATTACCGAATTTCAGGAAATTTGATATTCTTTCATTGCTGTGTATATTATTTTGTTGAATTTGTGGATTTTGATATTCTTTCATTGTTGACTGTATTATTTTGCCGAATTTCAGATTTTGATATCATTTAATTGTTGTCTATATTATTTAGCCTGCCTTTGCGATTCTTTCGTCTCGAATTAGCAGTTTAGGGTAATAGCGTTACCATGTCCAATGATAGAGAGGAACCGCACTCGCCATCTTTCGATCATAGGCATAGGACACCTTTGGTTCCCACCATATTCGTGGAAAATACAGATGAAATCAGTGTCGATAATGCGCTATCGGAACATAATGAGCCTCTTAATCCTACCGATAACGACGGTAACTTAGACGATCGCGTTCAATTCGAAAGATTCACTCATCGGGTTGATACCAATAGGAAACAACCGCGCTACCGAGATAGTAATGGTCAGGTGAATGCAACGAATGCACCTGCCGCGAGCGAAACCTTCTATCCGCGGAATAGACACGGTGTCACGCCGTACTCTATCTTAGACACCATCCGTAAATGGAATTTAAAGTTTTCGGGTAAACGAGAAGAGGATATTGAAACTTTCATAGCTCGTATTGAGGAAGGTAAAGCTCTCTTTCCGGTACCTGATGCCGATTTATTGCGCTGCCTACCCTTTTCCTTATCCGGTATAGCTTTGCAATGGTTTAGGAACGAACGTCAGAAATGGAGTTCTTGGAAAGACTGTCGTGCCGCGTGTCGCCAGCGTTTTGGAGATTTAGATTATCAATTCGCATTGTGCGAGGAAATAACTCTTCGAACACAAGGTGAAAACGAACCAATAGCCGACTATTTAACGTGCATGCGAGGACTGTTCGATCAACTTAGGCCACCCTGGGGTGAATCGAAACAAATCCGTTACGTTCATAGGAATTTGCTACCGAAATTTCACCTGCGGATTCATTTAGATGATATTATGGATTTCGACTCAATGGTTCATATCTTGATTAGGTTAGAAAAGGGATTTCAATATGCTAAAGCGTATAAAGCACCCCCAACTCCAGAGAAATCATTGTGTCCTAGTTTAGCATATCCCTCTAAAAATCGCCGATAGTGGTCACAGTAATTCGATCTACACCTTTACCAATTTCACGTTACCTATAACACCACTTTCATACTTCCGTACGATCAACCCCTGCGTTCCTCAACCTAGGTCGCGAATTAGAACCTGCTGTCTCTCTAAAACGACGCGTTGAAGCTACCTTAGAAGTAGAACTTCAAAACCCAACCGACTGGGCCGAAAGAATGAAGAGACTTGACAAATGGCGCCAAAGAATCACAAAGGAATTATTTAATGCTTTTCAAAGACAGGCAAAATATTATAATCAAAAACATCGAGATGTCACTTTCCATTTAAATGACCAAGTTTTAAAACGCAATCATGTCTTATCCTCAGGTGCTCAGAATTTTTCTTCAAAACTCGCACCAAAGTTTCATGGACCATTTACAATTTCGAAGGTTCTTTCCCCTACTTTGTATGAACTTCACAATAGCTTAGGACAAACTATCGGAAAATATCACGTATCTCAATTAAAACCTTATCACTTAGCTGCTAACTAATGGAACCTTATTTCAATGTTTGGCTACCTGTTTCCTAACAATCGCTTCTAATTCATACAGCTACCTAATACTCAAAACGAAAACCAATAGAGTAAGACAAGGTTCAATTATGGATCGATCTCCATGGGAAAAATTAGAACCGTTCACGAGTCTCCTTGCTGCCTTGGATATAGATTCACCGAAGTTGCTGCCTATCATAGGCGAAGTCATCCTCGATCTGACACATCAAGCCTCCGGCCCGTGTCCCTTGTTGGATTATCTTCATCCTGAAAGCCCTTCAGCCACCATTATGGAGCTCCCACCAACTGTGGATGTCGGTACTCAAACCGATCTTCCAGCAAAACGACATGTGGCGTTGCAAGTGAAACTTCGACCAAGGAGTATGCAGAAAGGAACCCAAGCATCAACATCGCTGCAATCAAGGGAAACCCAAACGGAGGAGTGGGATTCACAAGCCGATGATGGGATTCAATGGTTTGAGTTCCTGCAACCCGAAAATACCACCGAAGAACTGGTAGATCCACCGGGAGTAATCTCTTCATTAGCTACGAGCCAGCCTCCTGAAGAAGTTCCAGATCTCGCCACGGACGCCCAAGGTCCCGAAGAACCTAGGCCGGAAACCACTAGGTCTACTGATCCAGAACCTTTCTATATGGAGCTACCGCCACTACTCAACATCGTCAAGAAAACTAAATATTGTTATAACTGTTGGGCAGATGGTCATTCTTACCCGCACTGCCCTAGACCACGAACAGTTTTCTGTTACCGTTGCGGCGAGCCTGGCAACACCATCAAATCTTGCCCACGCTGCTACGCTAAATGGAGGTCGGAAGGTCCGTATAGACCATACCTTGCACAACATCAGGCTGACAAGGAAAAGTCTGTGAAGCTGCCTTTTCACAACACCAGGATGACCAGAAATGTCTACCGAGCAGTCTGCCTACAACACCAGGCCAATAAGAAACTTTTATGAAGCTGTCGCTACCTGAATAGAAATATCCAAACCTCTATGTACCTGTAACTTTAAGATCGCGGAGTTTTGAAAATATAATTGCCTTCGCTACCTGAATTACCTATTTTGAATAAATTGCGCTATCAGGCTTTATTTAATTAGCTACCTACCGAATCTTACGAAATTTTGCTACGTTCTCACACAGATCTGTTAAAGTATTTTTCTATTCATTGTGTTATAAATTATAGTACAGTCATGAGAATTATTATTATTTTAAGTTCGAAAATATTTGATGGTACTTAAAAATGTAACAGCTTTCTTGTTTTAAATTTTCTTTGGTATAAATTTTGTTTCAGAGGAGAGTAAGAGAGAATGGTTAGTAAAGTTTTGATTTTCCTATTAAGCTTTGTTTATGATTATTAGTTATTGTGATTTAGAATATTTTAAATGATATCGCTCGGCTCCCCCAGGGAGGGAAGTCTGTGACGATTCGTAAATACGAATTCGTCACCATTACCTTAATTTTGTTATCGTTCGGTTTACGAACGAGTTTTGCTGTCTATGGTTTTGATTTTGATATTTTTGTACGATCATCGCTTACGAAAATGGCTACCTTTTCGCTACGGTTTCTGTGGATATTGCTTTCTCGATACAGATCACCAAATTATTAGTTTAGTTATGATGTTTAGTTGAGAGAGAGAGAAGAACCATCGTACGGATTTGGAGATTTTGGATCATCGTTGAAGGATCAAGGACTCAGTCATCGTTGAAGTTATGGATTTTGCTGCCGTTATGAGGACCTGCTGTCTATGAGGATCTGTTTTGCTATCGTTTTGTTACGAATTTTGTTGCTGATTGGTCAGCTTACCTGAAATGCCAGCCAGGATAAAGAACATCCATGGCATGGTTGGTTACGATTACGATTTTGTTATGATTGAGATGAAGTTATGATTGAGATTTTGTTACGCTGAAGTAAGGATTGGGTGACACTCTAGCAGACTGGATTCATAAGATGCTACCAATTGGCCATTGGGAAGCTACCTCGAAGAAAATTACAAATTCAAGATTCACTAAGTGAAGAAACGAGGCGTTTTCATTTCAAAAGACCGGACCAGCTGTAGAATCTCAAGATGCCGTAGCCCTCGTCTGAAGCACAGGGTTCCACGACTTACCAGCCCGGAGCTGGACTTCAGAAAGCCACCCAAGAAAATACGGAAGCGAGGATTTGGATTGGAGAACCGAGGCAGCAGGACACCCGATACATCCCTGAAATCGACCACAGGAGGGATTTTGGATACCGATGCCGATACCTATTTTGAGTTCCCTCTCTCGTCCTGGAACCGTCCGAGGAGACAGAGCTCTCTAGCTCTCGTCCCGGAGCCGTCCGAGGAGACAGAGCTCCTTCCCTGGAGTCCGAGGAAGATCTGGAGCTACAGTTGCTGCTCTCTACCAACTCTCTCTTTCTCTCTCTCAGTTTGGTTTGTTAGTTACGATTTTGGTGAGTCGTTAAATTCTTTAGTTTTGTTATCTTTTGTTATGATTTAGTTATGTTTTTGAAATTTAGATTAGGTTCCACAGAACTGTGATTCCGTTACCGTTTTGCTACCGTTAAGATACGTTTCAGTTATGTTAAAGCTTTCTTATAGTTGAAATAAGAAAACTCATTGTCAGATATGAGCATGGCAGTTGATTTGAAATTTTGTTCAAACGTAAAGTTCAAAATCGCGTTAAGTTAAAGTTTTGTCGAGAAAAGTCTCTTGAAGTTTTGTTGGTCTTGCTACCGTAATCCATTGTCTAAAATTGTTATCTTAGACTTTTGTATGCTATCTAAAAATTCAGTTGAATCTTGTATTTTGCTATCTTGAGACCAAATTGTTAAATGTTCAAATTCTGTAAAATTTCATCTACAGTATTCCAAATTATAGAGACTTATTTTTGTTATTTCGATTTGTTGAGCTACGATTATTTAAAAGAACCCTGCCCTCTCTCCACAACCTGCCTAACTGAGCATACGCGGCGTGACGATTAGTTTTGGTAAAGATTTAGTTTTGGTATATTTTGTTAAAGTTGGCTTAAGATAGCCTGGCGCCCAAAAATTTTCGTTAAGTTGAGTCACGGTAAGTTGCGGTCGTCACAATATATATATATATATATAAATTATAAATATGTGATATACACTTATTTCAGAAAATTACTTGTAAAAGAATTGATGTTTCTTGTAGCCAGTATTATAAGAAAATGCGTGTTTCATTTCTCTGAAATTTCGTTGAATAATGATAACTTCAGTAAATTTTTTTATTGCGAGCTATAAATAAAATTAGCGTATCCACAGTCACATATCTTTCTTTAGCAATCCACAAACAAGACAAGTGCGTAAAAATAACTTCTGGCTTTAACAAGTAATTGTTGAAATTTTCAATTTTATGAATTGTAATGTTTAAAATAAAATTTAAATATTTATAGTTTTATCAATAAAAAGACATAATAATAATAATGATAATGATAATGATAGTAATGAGTAGTTATAGTAATACTTATGAAAAAGCAACTCTAATATTTAATAACTAGAAAATTTTAGAGAAAACAATTTTTTTTCATCATTTACATGCGCTGTATTACTTTGGGGTAGTTTACGGTATTTGGGGTCGGCTGCATAAAAAATCCCTCCGTAAAAAAAGATAAATCTTCCCTTAAAATAATTTTTAATCAGTTCCATTAAAAAATATTAATAAATATCGAGTTATATTGAATAATTCACTTTTAGGGGTGACTTTTATCACCCCTTTTATATTACTATATTGCAAAAAATTTATAAAACGATTGTTTTTGATACGAATTACCATTCTGTTTCTACGTGTAATAAATCTCAAGAAAAAAAAATTTTTTTTCATCGTTACATGCGATGTATTACTTTAAGGGGTAGTTTACGGTATTTGGGGGTGGTTGCGTAAAAAATCCCTTCGTAAAAAAGGATAAATCTTCCGTTAAAACAATTTTTAATCAGTTCCATTAAAAAATATTAATAAATATCGAGTTATATTGAATAATTCACTTCTGGGGGTGACTTTTATCACCCCTTTTATATTACTATATTGCAAAAAATGTATAAAACTATTGTTTTTTATATAAATTACATTCTATTTCTACGTGTAATAAATCTCAACAAAAAAAAATTTTTTTTCATCGTTACATGCGATGTATTACTTTAAGGGGTAGTTTACCGTATTTGGGGGCGGTTGCGTAAAAAATCCTGAAACACGACAACTGAAATATTCGATAGGGTAAACGGAAATGCTTTTCTTTATTTTTTTCAGTTCATATCCTGGTTTTTATAAAGAAAAAAAGCATAAAAAATCTAGTTTTCTTCAAATATAAGATAAGGGTTGCAACCCCTTGGGTCATAAATACACCTAAAATCTTCGAATTCTTATGACAAATATTTTCCACTTTGATTTATTAAAAAATATTAATTAGAAGCCGAGATATGATAAAAAAAACGATTTTCGGGGAAAACTTTAGGGGTGGTTTTCACCCCTTCAAAGCGACTTACCGCACATAAAAAAAAATACGTGTCTCTTAGTTTTTCGAGTACTACAACATATCCAAAAATTATTGAAATCGGTGAGGTCGGGTTGGAGACCTTTCCTTGTTAGTATTCCGCCAATGGCAAACCCTGAAGCGTCGGTTGTAAGTACAAAAGGTTTTGAAAAATTTGGAAATTGCAATACTGGCTCATGACATAAGGAATCTCGTAAAATTTCGAAAGCGTGTTGCTCGGATTTTCCCCAATGAAATGAATTTTGCTTTTTTAAAAGTTGCGTAAGCTATTTCGCGATTTTAGAAAAACCCTTTTTGAACCGCCTATAGTAACCAACAAGTCCTAAAAACTGTTTTACGTTCTTCGAGTTTTCGGGGACGTGAAAGTTTTGTACAGCCGAAAACTTTTTGGGGTCGGGTTTAACTCCATCTTCCCCTATAGTATGAACCAGATGTCCTACTTCCTTTCATAGGAACTCACACTTTGCTGGTTCTAATTTGAAATTCGCGTTCTTGAGTCTTCTAAATAACCTTTCTAATTTTACGAAATGTTCTTTAAGAGAGGACGAGTACACTACAATATCGTCCAGATAGACGAACTGTTCGGTGCCTTGAAGAGTACCAAATCTATAAGGTATTGGAACATGGTTGGTGCGTTTTCAATCCAAAGGGCATCTTCGTGAATTCGTAATGACCATACGGCGTCGTGAAGGCAGTCTTATGCGCGTCTTCCTTATGCATACGGATCTGATGAAATCCGCTTTTCTAATCAAACGTCGAGAAGTATTTGGAGTCGCCCAGCTGATCAAAAATTTCACAAATATTAGGTAAGGGTAGGCATCACTTGTGCCTATAATTATGAAAGTGGTCTAAGTCATATTGTTTTTGTGGTGATAAATTTAAAGGATTTGTTTTCAATAAAATAAAAAATGTTTTTACATTCTGCAACATTGAAAGTTGGAGTTTTATTGGTCTTGATTAATAAAGAAAAAAAATGTATTGCAAGATAAAATGATGCGAGATAACTGAAAATCTCATCTTTTTCAAATCTTGACTTAGACCACTTTTATAATTATGGGCACACTTATTGATTTTTCATTGAGTGCCCGAAAATCCAATACCATACGCCAACGTTTATTTCGTTACGCGTCTGGTTTTTTAGGAACAATCCAGACCGGTGTATTATAAGGTGATTCTGATTCTGTTACAACTCCATCGTCTAATAATTCTTGTATTTGTTTTTGTATTTCTTCTCTGTGTACCTGCGGATAGTGGTATTGACGTGTGTGGATCAGGGTGTCGTCAACCGTTGGTATTCTGTGTTCTAATGTTGTAGTAAGTCCTAGGGCTACCCCAGGTAAATGAAGTTGATTTTGATGATCTTCAACGAAATTCTTGATAAATGAAATTTTTTCTGTATTCAGATGCTCTAGGCTTAATAAATTCAGATATTTTGAGATTCTTGAATTAGGGGAGTTATCCTTTTCGGAGAAATTTTCTGGGTCTTGCTTTTTATCATTGATTAGAGCTATATTTGGCTCTTTGGGAGAACAACTATAAACTTGATTCGATCTGAATTCCGTTTCTTTGATTTTATTGTTAATTGTAGGAAATCCCAGAGGCATTACAATAGAGGATCCTTTAATAGATTTTGGAGACAAAACTACAGGAAGAGTGGATTACGCTCTAAAAATAACCGCAGTGGCCAAGGAATTGACACCATCACCTTCGGACAAACACATTGTGTTGAAACTAGCTCGTCATATCACCAAGGCAATTCGAACAGCAGTTCTTGCTAAAGGACTAGACTTCATAAACAACTTCCTAGACCTTTTAGAAAGGTTTGATGAAGGAGGACTTCTCAACAGCAAAAGAGGAAACAAAATAAAGGAATATAAAAATACATGAATGCCAAATGCAAATGCACAATACGAGCCCAGACAAAGAAGTGGAGCCATGAATACTTCAAAACCTTTCAATGAGACAAAACACGTCAGGTGAGCACCCCCAAAAATAACTAGGTCGTCGCTTTTTACGAAACATAAATCAAATGAATGCTTATACCATTACCAAACATACCCTCAAAGGATTTTGCAAAATTTCAATTTTTATTATTGATACGTACGTTTAAATATTTGAATCACTTTTAATTAAAAAATTAATTACTCGGACAATTTTTAAAGAAACGTTATGGAAATTTTATGAGAGGTTCATTGAAGTTCATATTTTTAAATAAAATAAACAGTATTTACGAGGTGTGTTCAAAAAAAAGGTGACTTTTTATTTTTCTCAAGAAATATTTATTTATTCAACAATATCTATTTTGTCCTCTTCAAAGTAATCCCTTTCAAATATAACGCACTTGTGCCAGTGTTTTTTCCAGTCCTCGAAGCACTTCTGATATGCGCTTTTTAATATGGCTTTGAGCTCTTCCACCGGTCTCTCCGATGCGGTCTTTATCTCCTGAATCGTCACAAAACGCTGTCCTTCCATGGGCCATTTTAGTTTTGGGAACAAAAGAAGTCACGGGGGGCCAAGTCCGGTGAATACGGTGGTTGAGGCATGATAACGGTGTTGGTTTTGGCCAGAAAATTACGAATAGGCAAAGACGTGTGAGCTGGCGCATTATCGTGGTGCAATAACCATGACTGGTTGTTCTACAATTCGAGGTGTTATTTTCGTATTTTTTCATGCAAACGACGCATAACTTGAAGGTAATAAACCCTACCAAAACCCTAACAATTTTCATCACTGCTTCAACGTTTTCATCGGTTGTTGACGTGCTTGGGCATCCAGGGTGGGCATCGTCATTAACATCTTCTCGGCCTTCTGTGAAGAGTTTGTACCACTTATAAAGATTTTTTTGCTCAAAGTAGTCTCGCCAAATGCCACAGTCAACATTTTAAGTACGTTGGAGCACTTAATTTTATTTTTCACACAAAATTTAAGGGGATGCCGGAGTGCTCTGTAATACCGACAGAACGATGCGAAATCGCGGGACGGTTGTTCGCCGTTGCTATTGCGTAGAATTACAAAAATCCTTTCAGGAATGAAAGTTTACACACGACTACAGCCTAAGAGAGTAAGGATTTGTTCAAAGAAGGCAAAAAGTACTAAAATTACAGTTTTGTTTACCACAATCTATCACAAAATGGCGTCACGCGTTGTCACTTGCAATCTTCACTCGTAGAAGAGATATTGTGGCTTTTTTCTTGAAATAAAGAGTGTCTTAGGCTGTAGAAAACATGATAGAACATTTTGAATGTCTAACAATATGACTCTGATGCAGGGGATGAGCAAACAACCGTCCCGCGATTTGTACATAAATTTCTCATTAAAAAGCGTCCCAGTAGGTAAAGAAGAGCACAACTATAGTTCCGAAGATCCGTGATGAGGGCGGCACGATCTGTTTCCAAGCGATACCAGTAATAAAAAATCGAGGTATTTTTGTAAACGTAATTATTACGCAACGCAAATTAGAAGGTATGAGAAGTCTATGAAACTTCTTCCAATATTTTTTTAGAGTCCTTTCATTGCAAAATTTGATGGAAGAAAAACAACAGCGTTAACCTTTTGAGCTCTAAATACTCGTGGCTGAAACGGTCCGTAGGGATGGCGCGCGGTTAGCGCTGATGATCGCTGGGAACGGAATACTTTTTCGCTAGACTGAGCTATGACTATTCAAGGCGCAAACAGTAATAAATTATAGTAATCCTTTTGCACAAGGTTAAATAATTAACGAGCGTTATTTTTGAGTATTCAAATTGCTTATTATAAACATTAAAATTTTCACGCCGATGACAGAGTAAACACATATATGTGTCCTTAGTCCACACCGATGGCTTTCGCCAAACGCATATATGCGTCCATAGAGCTCAAATGGGTTAAAAAACCAGACAAAAACAACAGCAGATAAAAAAAACAAAATAGCTAAATCCAACAGAAAATAACAACAGTAAAAAAACAGGAAAACAACAAAAAAATAACAATTTCTTCGCTTTTTGAGTTCATTTAAATAAAATTCTTAGGTTTATACTTTTAAATAATAGTACTTTATTATTCTACGCAAAAGAAGAGAGACCCTTTCACTATAACTTTCACAACAGAACTAACTGAAGCAAAGACCGAAAAGGGACACGGTGGTTGTAATCTGAGCATAGGTGACTAATAACTCTTTTCTAAATATCCGAGGCCTTATCGCGTCTTTGTATAAACAAACAGCCGACTTCGAGGAAATATATACTTGGATAAATACAGCATTTCTCTTCATCAGAATAAGAGACTAATAGAACAAAGATTAATTTTTGTATTTGGTTTTATAAAGAAAACCTAACAGTGCGTAAGGCGGCTGGAGCGCGTAAGGCGGTGTCCGTAACGAGCACCCTCTGGGGTCAATCGGGTCGCCAATAAAAATAGTTGTGCATTTTCTTCCCTAGAAGGAGATGCACTTGACCCCACGTTCCTATCTCTAAAGGTGACGACGCTGATTGCAAGAAAGGTTCACGCTAATTACGGCGGCGGCCGTAACTAGCGCCCTTTGGGGTGAATCGGGTCGCCAAAAAAAATAGTTGTGCATTTTCTTCCCTGGAAGAAGATGCACTTGGCCCCGTGTTCCTATCTCCAAAGGGGACGACGTTGATAGTGAGAAAGTTTCACGCTAATTACGGCGGCGTCCGTAATTAGCGTCCTCTGGAATAAATCGGGTCGCCGATAAAAATAGTTGTGCATTTTGTTTCCTAGAAGTACATGCACTTGGGTCAATCGGGTCGCCAATAAAAATAGTCCCATGATTCTCGTAAGTGACTGAGAGTAACATCATGGTATAATTCGTTGTAAAAACACATGGTACGTTTGGTGTTAAAATATCATACATAATAAATAAATTGAAAATTCGGTAATAAATATATGAAATGAATTTTATCTTTCTTTGTTATAATCTTTAAATTTTGATGACAATTTTAGCTATGACGTCATGATTTAGATTGTCATGAATGGTCAAAATTTGTGAGGAAAGAAAATGAAATTCATAATTAATACTGTGCCGTCTGGTGGCGACACGTTGGTGCCATGCGAAAACTATCGGGCAAGCGCCGGTGGCACCACGTTGGTGTTGTACATGGAGATTTATATCGGCGACAAACGAAAGAATCCCGATCAGACGTGCGGACGGCAAAGTGTTAACAAAATTTGACCAGGAAAGTGCTTCAATCTATTATTTGGTGAACATGAAATGAAAGAAACGTAAGAACAAACATACACTACTCGCAAAAGTTAAGGAATATTAAAAAAATTCCAAATTTTTTGGTGTTTTTGAACAAGGGATAACTCAGAGTATAATGGCCGTATAATAAATTTTAAAAAATCAAATTGTAGCTTTAAGTCTCTAATTTTTTAATCCGAGTAGTAAATTTTTTTAGTATGAGCGGTTCACGAATGATCGTAAGAAATCCAACGGAAAAAATTTTACCAAATTTTTTAACATTTTCAAAACGGTCTACGGTCTTCAAAAAAATTGTTTTTTCATTACGTCACCACTAAGCTTTTTTAGAGAATTTAATTCTCTTCATTTTGACATCTTGTTGAGCTTCATACGATAATATACCGCGGAGCTATCGTTGATCAAAGCAAAAAAGTCATTTTCAACTTTGATGATCGATAACTCCGAAAACAATGATCGTACAAAGAATCGACAAAAAGTTTTGAAAATTGCAAAACATACTTTCTAAGACGTCATTAATTTTGTTTGATGAAAAAATTGTTTTCAATGTGATAATGTTATCTGAAAAAAAGGTAAAAAATTAAAAATTAAAGGATATTTGGATGTTTTAGAATAACTTTGGATATATTTTTTCGATATCCCTTAATTTTTGCAAGTAGTGTATTTGCCCATAATTATGCAAGAATTGGTCTTTCGAATTTTTAAAAATAATCATTTGCTGAATTCGAATCCGGCATCAGATTCCACCGAGCACTGTTCATTTTTTGCATATTTTAATATATTTATATAAATATATTTTTCGATTTTTTCAGTAATTTTTTGCAATTTAAAAAAAATGAAAAGTGCTCGGTAGAATCTGATACCGGATTCGAATTCAGCAAGTCAAAATACATGGAAAAAACAAAAAAACTTTCTGTAAATTCCAAAAGAAATTTCATAGTATTGTGATTTTATTTAATTCGGAAATGAATATTTTGAAATTCCAACAAAGGCCATAACAGTTAATATTCGTAATAATTATGGAAATAAAATTTAATTTCAAAATACTTTCAAAATTAAAAAAAAAACAATTCTAAAAAACAAAAAGTTTTTTAGAATTGGGGCGCGTACGGCGGCTGTGACTCATTCGTCTGCTGAGACGCCGCGTTCTGCTGCTGGGAGGCGGCGTTCTGCTGTTGGGAGGCGGCGTTCTGCAGCTGGGGCGGCGCGTACTGCACCGGCAGCGGCGCGTAAGGCGGCTGGGACGCCGCGTTCTGCAGCGGGGGCGGCGCATACGGCGGCTGTGGCGGCGCGTACAGCGGCTGCGGCTGGGTTGGCGCATACTGCGGCTGTGGCTGGGGCGCCCCGTAGAGCGGCTGCGGCGCGTACTGCGGCGGCGGCGGGTAGAACGGCTGGGGCGCCGCGTAGAGGGGCTGGGGTGCATAGAGTGGTTGGGGCATGTACGAAGGCTGGGCCTGTTTCCTGTCCCTTCACTGCTGGCGACGAAACTTTTTGTTTTCCTTCTGCACTATTCTACGAATTTGTTGTGCCTGAAAAAAGAATGTTCTTTATTATATTACCAATTCTAAAACTGTGTATCCTTCGATTTTCTTGAAGATTTTCTATTTTAAACTTCTATCCATCTTGCAACTTGTAAGTCTGGTCCGGTAGTGGGCCTTCCATAATTACTGTTTTTCAATTTTTAAAAATTAAAAAATTTTTTTTTCGCTACAAGTTATTATTAGTATTGTTTTTAAATCCCTACTCAGAACAAAAAAATATCGAATTCAATTTATACTAAGTTAAAAAAAACAAATACAATAGATCAGATATCGAATCATATAAAAAAAAACTAAAAAAAAAAACGGTCACTTACAGAGATCTGCTTGGCCGGGGGGTCCTTAATGGCTGGCCGATGATTCGCTGGGGGATGGTCGTCGGCGGCATGACGGTCAGCGACGATGGGACGGTCGGCACCAGGACGGTCAGCGACGATGGGACCGTCGGCGGCAAGAGGACCGACAGCGACGAGTTGACCGTCGGCGGCAAGAGGACCGACAGCGACGAGTTGGCCGTCGGCGGCAAGAGGACGGTCGTCGCCGACCGTCCCCTCGTCGCCGACCGCCCTCTCGTCAGCGACCATCCTCTCGCCGGCAACCGTCCTCTCGTCGTTGACCGTCCTCTCGGCGACCGTCCTCTCGTCGGCGAGAGCCCTTGCCTCCGGTCGAGAGACCCTAGCCAGGGATCGTCCGGTCGACGCCGGTCGTCCCCTTCCACGGCCTCCTTTTTTCGTTGATTCTGAAAATTATAATTATTTATTCGAAAATCAGGAACATATTACGTTACAATATTGCAGATTATACTTACTTTTCTTTCCTGCCATATTGATGCTGCTTCTGTGGTTGCTGCTGGCGTACTACTAAACGTTTCTCGAAACAATGTAAAAATCACACAAGTGACTCTGTGCGTGAGGGCGCACACATTGCCGTAATGTGTACGTGAGAGCCCGATCTCGCTCGTATTTTGTTTTGGTACGCTTAGAGCACGTGTGAGCTCGGTATTTCTTTCACACTTTGTAGTATCATAAAAGTGAAGTGAAAATAAATCGAACGAAATCAGATATTACGGTAAGTCTAATGAAATCTTAAATCACATTGTATCTACTAAATATTCATTTTCAGGAAATACTTAGTCAAGTATTTCCTTAAAATCAATATCTCTCCTTAAAATCAAATTATATCTGCTAAATATTAATTTGAAGAAAATACTTGGATAAGTATTTCCTTAAAATTAAAGTTTAGTAGATATAATTTGATTTGAAGGAAAGATATTCATTTTAAGGAAATACTTGGCTAAATAAAATTAAATTACAAATTTCAATTTTGAGGAAATACTTACCCAAGTATTTTCTTCAAATTAATATTTAGTAGATATATTTTGATTTGAAGGAAAGATTAATTTTAAGGAAATGCTTGGCTAAATAAAATTTAATTATAAATTCTAATTTTAAGGAAATACTTATCCAAGTATTTTCTTCAAATTAATATTTAGTAGATACAATTAGATTTTAAGGAACGATATTAATTTCATTTTATGGAAAGATATTAATATTTTAAGGAAATACTTGGCTAAATAAAATTAAATTACAAATTTGAATTTTAAAGAAATACTTAGCCAAGTATTTCCTGAAAATTAATATCTTTCCTTAAAATCAAATTATATCTACCAAATTTTAATTGTAAGGCAATACTTAACCAAGGATTTCCTTAAAAATAATATTTAGTAGATACAATTTGATTTTAAGGATGGATATTAATTTTAAGGAAATACTTATCCAAGTATTTCCTTTAAACTAATATCTTTCCTTAAAATCAAGTTATATTCACTTATCTCCTTAAAATTAATATCTATCCTTAAAATCAAATTGTATCTACTAAATATTATTTTTAAGGAAATCCTTGGTTAAGTATTGCCTTAAAATTAAAATTTGGTAGATATAATTTGATTTTAAGGAAAGATATTAATTTTCAGGAAATACTTGGCTAAGTATTTCTTTAAAATTCAAATTTGTAATTTAACTTTATTTAGCCAAGTATTTCCTTCAAATCAATATCTTTCCTTAAAATCAAATTGTATCTACTAAATATTAATTTTAAGGAAATACTTGGCTCAGTATTTCCTTAAAATTAAAATTTAGTGAATATAACTTGATTTTAAGGAAAGATATCAATTTTAAGGAAATACTTGGTTAAGTATTTCCTTCAAATTAAAATTTTGTAGATATAATTTTATTGTTATAAACTATCGTAATTAAAAAAAATTAAATTAAATTACAAAAAATTGTGACGATCTTCGCCTGTATACTAAATTTCGAGAGTGGTTTCGCACACCACTAATCCTACTCGAGATGGCGAAGTATGGCGAGCCTCCGTATTTTCTGCCACGGTATTATCCTCTGGAGGTCTTAATAGCCTCAGCCCAGTGTAGGTAGTTCCGGCCAGGGATGGGGAGGATAAATAAAAAATATCGCCAAAGACAGATTTTAGATTAAATAACAAAAATATATTTCAAATTCTTTCTTGTACAGGTTCGCTAATTCAAACTTCCAGTTTGAATTTGGCGCGCCCCCAAATCGTCCACCACCTCGGAATTCCTTTCTAGAGAAACTCCGAGCGCGGGAGTTTTCGAATAATTCAAAATTTGAAGCAAGGGCGCTCGAGAAGCTAAAGGCGGGAAAAATGGCGGGGAATTCAAATATCTAACTTGAACTCCTCGATTTCCTAAGAAAAGAGCGAGAAAATTCAAATATTTTATTTGAATTCTTGCCGCTCTTAATTCAAAAAAATATATCGACCCCGGGAGCCTGTCCCCTTAAAAGGAGGGGAATTTTTCTAAATTCCTCTCCGATGAAGAGTGTCACAGTTCCCTGGGGATTCCTAAACCAGGGTTTAAAAAAAAGGCGAAATATTTACGACCGTCGGTTGCCCAACGTAGCTAAAAAGTCGCTCCGCCCAACTTATCCTGAGGTTGGTTTCCCAACCCCTCTTCTTTGAAGATTCCTTTCCTCGAAGAAGTCTAAGACCGTCGGTTGCCCAACGGGTATCCAAAGACGTCGGTTGCCCAACGGTTACCGACTATCTTTGCCGGTTTCCCAGCAGAGATAGTTCCTAGCCTCGAAACTATCGTCGGTTTACCCAACGGGGATGATATCCTTTCAGTCGGATACCCAACTGAAAGGTTCTCTAACACGAGGAAGTGGCCGGTTGCCCAGCCTTCGCCTTATTAATAACCTCACCTGGTATACTCTTACTCTGGCTAATCACTCCCTGGGTAGTGAGTGAGTTGCTCAAGCTCGAGTCGGAATGAATCCCTGCTGCTAGAGCAGCTCCTTTTGTGCGTTCCCGCCTCTCGCCTTGCTCGTGAGCGCGAGAAACCAACGATCGTGCCTCTAGCGGCGCTCCGCATAAGCGCGTATCTTCGGGTGGTCTTTGGGGGGGGAGAGTCGTGGGGGACTCTTCCTCCTTTCTTATTATTCTTATTGCATTCTTAGATATGCTCAGTGCCGTAGTTATTCAATTTTAATGGAGGAGGAACAGTGACGTAGTCACAAAATATATAAAAGTAAGTATATAAATGTATAAATAAGTTTACTTCCAATTAACAAATCTTAAAATTTCCAAATTGAATGTCAATTGTATTGAATGTCAAACTATATTAATAATTTAAATTATAATTTAGTTATCTAGATATTTACTTTTAATTTTCTTTCAATTTTAATTTTATTCTTAGTGAAATATCATGTCCCATTTGCCTTTATTAATTTTGTACAATGAGTAAATTATGTATACTTAATTAAGTAATTGTAAAAGTGAAATTCTGATTTTTTATTTTATTATAAAAAATTTGTGTTTCATAATTTTGTTGTTGAGAATTATATATTGCCCGCGAAAGTCCTACAGAGGTCGTGGGGCCCCACCTCAAGGGACCACCACCCTCTGTACGAGGGACGCCAACTGGAACAGGAGGGATACTTTGGGTTGTTGGGGGTAGGGTGGAAGGGAATAGGGTGTAGGGTGCGGGAGCTAAATCGGAAAAATAGGAAGAGGTTGGGGGTTGTATGGTAGAAGGGGGGGCGGAAGCGGAACTTAAGGGGCGAGAAAAGATAAGGGTGGAGGTGGTACTCGTCCCACCTACTGGCAGGGTAGCAAAGGTGGTAATTGGAGGGGAAGGGGGAAATGGGTCATGCAGGGAGGGGAGAGCTAAAGGTATTTCGGGAATAATGGCACGAGGGGGCGCGATAGGGGCCATAATTGGAGGGGCACTAGTAGGGGTAGCGACGGTACTGCATTCTACTACCGAGGTATTTCGCGGCAGATGATCGGTGGAGATCTCCCTTTCACCCCCTATAAGGGTGGCAGGGAACTCAATCCCCCTTTCATCCTCTTCGGGGTCCCAAGGGGCGGCTTGGTCCCCGAAATCCTTGCGCAAAGAGAACCGCACGAATCGATCCTGAAGGGTCCGGGTATGTCCCTGCACATTTAGTCGCTCAAAATCCAAAATGCGGATGAGCTCTAGGGGTGTTCGGGATCTAATATATCGGCGGGCAGCCCTTTCCGCCTGAACCAGGGGACCATCGGCCCCTGGGACGCTGGAAACGCTAGAGGAATCCATCGGATTCCTCTAGACAAGGCGCAAAGGGGAGAGAAAGAAAAAGAAAAGCTAGAAAAGGGAAGAAAGAGAAAAAAAAACAAAGAAAACTCGCACGCGGCGTCAAGAAAGAAGAAAAAGAAAATAATAATAATAGTAAAAATGCTCGTAACTGAAGGGGTACCTGAAAAGGGCGCAACAATCAAAACAAAAAAAAATTTTGTAAGAACGACGTTCTCGAACTTTTCCAAGTTCGAAAATCGCCGTTACTACCTGAAAAGAAAGAAAAGGGGTGAGGGGGAGGAAAAGAAGAATTCCGAATTAATATTTCTCTATTTATCGCCTCGCGCTACTAAATATAAATTTCTTCTTAATATCAACTGAAATGGGCTAAGTATAGAGCGAGGTATCGGCGACTTCCGAGAACAATGCCTCTCGCTATCTCCGTCGCTCTACCGGCTCTCACGCTACGGGCTTTGTCGCGATCAAAACAAACACGATCGCCCGATCCGGCGACCGTTAAGAATTCCACGGAAAAAAAAAGAAACTTTAATATTAGAGTTATTACCTGTAATGAAATGGAATATTCACGAAACCTAAACGTTCTAGAATATTCCTTTTCAGATTCTTGTAAATTTACAATGCTCTACTAAGGGGGATCAAGGCATGGCATGGACTCGCAAAAAGAGAGAAAAAAAAATCACACATACCGTAAATGAAATTTTTGAAAATAACTGCAATAAAAATCTCGAAAAAATGAAAAAAAAACAATGTTTTGGAAAAAATGGGCCCCACGTTGGGCGCCAAAAATTTGCGACCGCCGATCTCCCCGTTTCCCCTTTCTAGGTGGACACGGAGATACCGGCGTTTACAAATCCTGCCCCTTCGTCCCTTCCCGTGAGGGTAAGGGTCGTTATAGGGAGGGCACCCTTGCTCGTAAGAGCTCCAAGGGGTTATTGGGCGCCAGTCAGGATCCTTTTTTGGGGATCCTGACGCGGTACGCAAGAAAACGAGACAACAAAAAAAAAGAAACACCTGAAAACAACAAAAAGGAAATGCACAAAACAAAAAAAAACACCTTAATAGTCACGAGAGGGAGTAAAGGGGGGGCTCGGCGAACTCAGGGAGGGCAGGAGTCCCAGAGGGGATCCTGCCTCCTTCTCAGAAAAAAAAAGGAGACTCACGCGGGAAATACAAAAAAAAGGCGCAACGCGCAATTTATTGCTAACAAAAAAAAGAACAATATACAAGAAAAAGAGCTCTAAAATAATAGCGTGAACTGAATGAACAATAAAAAAAAATATGAATTCGCGGTAAACGAAAGAGAACAAAACAAAAAAATGCAGCGAAAATCAAAAGAAAGAAATAGCGCAGTCAAAAAAAAAGAAACTTAAGATTCGGTGCTGAGAGAAGCGGGGGGGACGCGACCGAGATTTTTGAACGATTACGCACCAAAAAAAAAAAGAAAATTCGTTATAAGAGAAAAAGAAAAAAGAACGCGAAACCGTGTTACCACACGATCGCACGGGGCACAGCGACGGTAAGAGAGGGGATAATCAAAAAGGGGAACAGAAAAGACGCGATGGGGGTGGCTCAACCAGATCCAAAATGGGACGGAAACCAAAAGAAAAACTTTACAAGGGATACTAAAGGGGGACAGAGAAACGAGAGTGGGTGCGGCACCCTTCTCGCTACCTTGGTCGCCGGATGGCTCGCTGACGGTCGTGGTGGCACTCCGCCTCCGCTCCAGAGGGGTCGGCTCCAGGTACTCCTTCGGCACAACACTCCAACACAAAACAAAAACCACGCGGGCGAAAAGAAAATTTCGTTTTCTCTCTTTTTTTTTTCTTAGGCGGCACAGAACTCTCTCTCCGGAAAATCTACGTGGCACGGCTCGGCGGTCCAAGTATCTCTGGAGGTCGCCGCTAATTTGCGGGACCTCCATGCTCCAATTTCCCCTTCCAGGGGGGTCCGCTACTTAATTGGGCCAAGAGGTGCTGACCTCTTTCCGCTAGATCTTCGGGTCGATAGCCTCTAACAGTGTCCTTCCTTATCACAGGATTCGTCGCCGGCGAATCTTCCTTATCGGCGTAGACCTTGCGTTGTCGTTATCCGGCGATAAGGGATACGCGAACGAGGGTACCGCAACGGGAATAATTCTTTAGAGTCCAAAAAGGGAAAAGGGGGAATTCGCGTGGGAGGCAAGAGGGTTTCAGCGTAGGGGAAAAGGAGGGCTGTGCCCTACCTATTCTTACATGGAGCTAAGTAAACGCTCACGGTTCCGCACAATTACGAAATAAATTCCGAAAAAAAAATAACAATCTTACATCCTAGAAATAGCGCTAAACAATAAAAGAATATAATACAACAAATTTCGATATGGTACGCACAAAAAAAAATAACATGATACTAGAATGAAAAAGAAAAAAAAACGTAAAGAAAAGAAATGCAATACAGGCGCTTAGCTACTGTTTAAGGGTCCCCCTCCTCTCAGGGAGATCCCTGGACTTCGCCATAGCCGTCAATAAAATCAATAACAATCCTCGGTAACGATAATCGATAATAAAAAAAAAGAAACAAGAAAAGAAAAGAAAGAGAAAAAAATAAAAAAAGTGCTCCCACCTGGAGAGGTGGCAAAATGCCACGTCACAATATTTATATTAATTTAATGATATTTCTATTTTTCAATGTTTGGCTAAGCATTGAAAAATGGAAATATCATCAAATTAATATAGACATAATTCTCAACAACAAAATTATGAAACACAAATTTTTTATAATAAAATAAAAAATCAGAATTTCTCTTTTATAATTACTGAATTAAATATACTTAATTTACTCATTGTACAAAATTAATAAAGGCAAATAGGAAATGATATTTCACTAAAAATAAAATTAAAATTGAAAGAAAATTAAAAATAAATATCTAGATAACTAAATTATAATATGAATTATTAATATAGTTTAAAAATTACAATTAACATTCAATTTGGAAAATTTAAGATTTGTTAATTGGAAGTAAACTTATTTATACATTTATTTACTTACTTTTATATATTTTTTGTAATTATTTTAATTTTGTTTAATTACGATAGTTGATAACAATAAAATTATATCTACAAAATTATAATTTGAAGGAAATATTTGGCTAAGTATTTCTTTTAAGTGACCTTCAAAATGCCATCCAAATAAAAACTGATATTGCCCCCCTGCTTCCCCCTCGAAATAATTGGACACGTGTTTTATACTTTTTAACCCGTTTTTTACCAAAAAGCCCTAAGTTGTCACTCATTTTCATCCAGATCATCAAATTTGCAATATTTACAGCCATTTTCGCAATACATTTGTTTAACCAAAAAAATAACGTGAAATTTTATCGTTTTTTTTTTCAAAACCCATATTTTTCGGTATGAAACCGTATTCGGATCGGGCTGAATCTCTGAATCTGGTGGCATACATGTTTTTACTAAAAGATAGGATGGTTAGTTTAATTAAATTCAAAATGGCGGATACCCAAAAAACCCTTTTTTCACAGAAATGTTACAAACAGCTTTGGGATTATTTTACTCGAGAAGGGTCCACTTAAAATAAAAATTGTATAGAATAAAAAGTACTCAAAATTAGTCACAGAACATGTGTGAATTTTTTCAGAATTTTATTGTTGATTTTGGGATTTGGTCATTTTTCGAAAATTTTCAAAAAACGTCAAAAAAATTCTGAAAAAATTTCTACGTGTTCTCTGAATGATTCTGAATTTTTTATTCAATACATTTTTTTCGTCGAGTTGATCGTTATCGATTAAAAAAATTCTGGAGTTCATTTATTTTATGCATTATTGTCCTTTAGCCGTAAGTAAAATTATTACGTTACCCAGCTCTTACCGTCGTAGAGGTCGACGAAGTGTTGAAGAGTTTTGTCTTTGTTTTTTGTTTTTTTAAATATTTAAAAAATTTTTTTGTATTTTTTTGATAATTATTTTAGCATCTTTTGTAATTTACAAAATTCGTTTTTTGCATTTTACTTGCGGCTAAAAGACGATAATGCGCAAAATAAAAGAACTCCAGAATATTTTTACTGGATAACGATCAACTTGACGAAAAAAATGAATTCAATAAAAAATATTCAGAATTATTCAAAGAACACGTAAGAATTTTTTCAGAATTTTTTCACGATTTTTGAAAATTTTCAAAACATGTTCGAATCCAAAAATCATCAATAAAATTCTGAAAAAATTCACACGTGTTCTTTGACCAATTTTGAGTATTTTTTATTCTATACAATTTTTTGGTTAAGTGGATCCTTCTCAAGTAAAATAATCCCAAGGCTTTTTTTAACATTTATGTGAGAAAAGGGTTATTTGGCTATCCGCCATTTTGAATTCAATTAATCCATTAACGCCGAAGCGTTCCGATTTCGTAGCAAACTTTCAACACGATTATTTTTTATGTTATTGGCATTGAAAAAATTTCGTTTTCACATATTCCGACGTATTATTTCATGCTTCTTCAGAATCCGGGCTCAAAATGCCGATTAGACTTGAGGAACAAAAATATGGCCGATTTAAACATAAAAAACGTGAATATTTAAAAAAAAAAATTAGTTTGAGATTTTTTCCGCAATGTTACCGAAAAGAATTCATGCTATAAACGTGATCAGGGGTGATCACGATAGTTAAAGTATATCAGGGAATTTTTATGTAATCATTGAACCATTCCTTTTTACAATATGGCGGCAAAAACGTAAAAAATTTACAATAAACTAAGCTAATTTTTTTTTTCGGAAACTATTGAGTTTAGTCAAAAAGTTTATAGAATAAAAATGTCTTAGAATTAGTCAAAATATACTCTCAATTTTTTCAGAATTTTCAGAGACAATTTTTGATTTTCTGAAAAATTCGGAAAATCCAATTATCCAAAAATATCTCGAAAACTTCTGAAAAAATTTGAAGATGTTCTTTGATCGATTCTAAGACATTTTTATTTTAAAAACTTTTTCACTTTAAGACATATTCTTGTTTTCGATATCAGAGAATCGCGAAGCACACCAAAACACGTCTAACATTTATATCTGGCAAAAGAAAGATATAAACGCAAACTGCCTGATTTTGTCAACATATGTTGGGGGTATGTGTACTAACATAACAAAACCAAAAATTCGAAAATCAAATATACGTAGCCTGCAAAATTTGAAGTCACTTTTTTTTTAACAAACCTCGTATAAATTTATTTATTAACCTATTTATTTATAACAAGTTAACAAACAATTGAATTTTTAATAATGTTCTCATGCTTTGATTTTTTTGATTTTGGGCGCCAAATATTCCTCCGACCTTCAGTTTTAAGAAACCGCAAAAAAATTTGACTCCCTGATATATTCTGTAACTCCACATCAATTTTCTTCGATTCAAGTTTACTCTACGCTCGAACGCCTGAGCGTAACTTCTTCTTTGGGGGATTTTTAGTAATTTGGGTAATTGTTACTGTTCAGTTGAGACCCTAAAACTCTGTATTTTCGCTTACACTCCTTCAGACGTTCATAGAGTCTAGCAGCTAGAAGAAACTCTTGTCCTCTAATAAACCAAGTAAAAAAAAAAGTAAGTAAGCCCTTGGTTTTATTCTTCGTAACATCTACCCAGTTGTCAGCACTTCGGTGCATCGTCGGGTCCCATTTCCACCCAGTTGCTAGCGCTTCATGCGCATCACTGGACTATTTCTACCCTTTACCCAGTTGCTAGCGCTTCATGTGCATCGCAGGAAAAAGGGGTCCTTTCCTCTTGTTAGAGTTGCGACGTTATATGCGTTCACGATTGAGAATAAATAAGAGCAAAAAAGGGGTCGAGAAACAAACAGATATTTAATGCTCAGATGCAAACAAGAACACGTATCTTGGCTAGAATGACAAACACGTATTCACGTTAAACAAAACTATTTTTAAACAAAGAACTATCGGGCATTGCCACCCTTGTAGCGCTCCTGCTACGAATCGTAAAGCGCGAATTGCATGATTTCCAACACTCTCCCTCAATGAGCGTCTGCAGGATGAGGTCCAAGGTCGGTCATGCATTTCGAATGTTTTGGCTTTGGTAAACCCTTGGTGAGAACGTCAGCAATCATTTCCTCCGTAGGTAGATACAGTAGACTCAATTTACGATCGTGCAGTGCTTGTCGAATGAAATGATGCCGGATGTCTATGTGTTTTGACCTGGAATGAAAAACAGGGTTTTCTGCAAGTTGACCTGCCCCACGATTATCATTGTAGAGCACAACATTCGCGAGATCAGAGTATTCAAATTCTTGAAGGAAGCTGCTTAAATGTATTGCTTCTTTGGTCGCATCACTGAACGCCATGTATTCTGCCTCAGTGGAGGAAAGTGCAACAGTTCGTTGTTTCCGTGACCTCCAAGTCACCGCTGCTCCACTGAGTATAAAAGCCATTCCACTGTAAGAACGTCTGTCAATTGTACAATTTCCCCAATCGGCATCGACGAAACCTCGCAAAACGTGATCGTTGCCTGTGTAAACCAGGCTGTAGTCTAATGTCCCTTGGAGATATCGAAGCACTCGTTTAGCTGCAACCCAATGTCGGTCCGTATGACAAGAATTGAACTGACTAAGTGCGCTCACGGCATGCGTGATGTCCGGACGTGTTCTCATAGCTGCATACATCAGAGCACCGATCAACTCCCGAAACGGTTGTGTACATTTGCGGTCTCCTTCATCATTCAAATCTTTGGTCAATTTTGCGTCAGTTGCAAGAGGTGTATCCACAGGTTTGCAGTCATTCATCTTGAAACGATCTAATACTCCTCGAATATAATTCTTCTGTGAGAGATGAATGTTCCCCCTTTCGTGTAGGATCTCGAAACCTAAACAGTGTTTAGCAGTACCAAGATCTCTCACTTTGAAGGATTCCGAAAGTCCCTTCTTAATCTGCTTCTCCGTTTCTTCATCATTGGAGAATATCAAGATATCGTCAACATAGACGAGAAGGAATGTTTCATTTGTCCGATCTTTCTAGACACAGGAATCGGCGTTTGTTGGTATCATCCCGATGCCTCGCAAGACCCTGTCCAATTCGGCATGCCACTGACGTCCGGCTTGACGTAAACCGTATAACGCCTTTCGAAGGTTGCATATGGTGTAACCTCTTCTTATCTTCCCTATCATGGAACGTGCTCGTTTAACGACGGAATTGTCGTTTTCCTTTTGGGTGATTCTACATAACATCTGTTCGAGCAAATCAGGCATTTCCATATAGACATCAGCGTCAATTTTTCCATTTAGGTATGCCGTTTCAATATCTAATTGAGAGATCTTGAGATTGTATTTTGCGGCTAGAGCCATTAATAAGCGAAATGATCCGAGTCGGGTAACTGGTGCAAAGGTTTCGAAGAAATCTACCCCCTGGCGTTGTGTGAATCCCTTCGCAACGATTCGCGCCTTTCTGCGTTGGAGGTTTCCATTGGCATCGTATTTGTTCTTAAGTATTGTTCGACATTTAACAATTTTCTTGTCGTTTGGCTTCGGAACAAGGTCAAACGTGTCGTTGAGTATTAGGCTTTTTACTTCGGCGTAAATCGCATCAAGCCATTCATCTTTGTCAGATCTTGAGATTGCTTGATCATATGATATGTCGGAAGCGCACATCATCGATACGGCATCCTCCCAGTCCAAAGATCCTTCGTCGTTGGAACTGTTGGATTCCGGTGGTGTCGCATCAACGGCAGGTACCATATTGTACTGCTTGCTTGGGCGACCCGGTCTACCAGTCATCGTCTTACGAGATCTCCCAGGGCCACGCCGCATTGATTTGGCAGCATCTTGTGGGTTACTATCACCACTCGTGATGTCGTGCAGTTCCAGGTTGTTGCCACCACTTGCGATGTCCTGCGGTTCCAAGGACTGCATGTCGTGCGTAGCGGAATCGTCTTGACTCTGCATGGTTCGGGCCCCCTCGCTACGGTCGACATGAGTAATTGGTGTATCTTCGCAATTGGGACCGATTTCGGTTATAGGCGCCGTAGGGTTATCAGAAACAGAATTAGACTCGCGGAGATCATAATTTTGGTCTTGAGACTTTGAGAAAAATTCGGTTGTGAATTTTACATCTCGAGCAACCACGACTTTATTTTCCGACGATATCCAGACACGATACGCTTTTGAGGAGTCGGAATATCCGACGAGGACCCCTACGAGGGCCCGTGGCGCGAATTTGTTTTTGGATGGAGTTTTGTCTAGAACAAAAGTTTTAACACCAAATTTCTGTGGATGACTTATGTCTGGGCATTTTCCGTACCATATTTCATAAGGAGTTTTTGTTTTTAACAACTTCGTTGTACAACGGTTACGTATGTGATTCGCTGATGCAACTGCTTCAGCCCAGAGTGACTTCGGTAATCTTGCATCTTCCAGCATGCATCGTGCAGCTTCAACGAGCGTTCTGTTTTTACGTTCTGAAATTCCATTTTGTTGTGGGGTGTGCGGCACGGTTGTTCTGCATTGGAATCCGGCGTTTTTTAAGATTCTGTCCATCTCTTGGTTGCAGAATTCTTTACCATTATCTGACTGAAAAGCTTTTATCCTTTTACCCGTCTGATTTTCAATAAAATTTTTGTGTTGTAAAAATTTCGAGCTTACTTCATGTTTATTTCTGAGAAAGTATACCATTGTCCACTGACTATGATCATCAGTAAAAGTTAAGAAGTAACGAGCTCCCCCTGATGAAGATGTTCGCATGGACCCGCATAAGTCAGCATGGACTATTCCGAGTAGGGTCAGCGAAGTTCCTTCGCGTTTCGGAAAAGGGAGTCTGCAAAGCTTACCGATTGCGCAGATCTTACAGAAGGGTAAAATCTATCCAAGGTTCAAATTTAATCCGGAAACAGATCCATGTTTGCGCATCAACATCATGTCCTTCCAATTTAAATGTCCAAGTTTCTGATGCCATTCCATCGAACCGCCGGACGAATCGTTTGAGACTGTACACGCGGCTTCCTGGTTTCTGCGCAAATAAAATAAATCGCTTTGACGATCGGCTATTAGTTTGAGATCGCCATTTGCACTTCTCATGTAAGCGTTTGATTTCTTGAATAAAATTTCATAATCTTTATCTACTATCTTCGCGACTGACAATAGATTTGTTCTTAAATCTGGAACACACAATGCATTATTCAACGTGATTTGTCTATCTTCTTTTCCGTTTAATGCTGTTATGCACACATCACCTTTGGCTGTCGCTTTCGCAGTTGTATTGCTAGCCAGTCGTACATCGTTATTTACTCGATACGATTTGGAGAAAAGTTGAGGATCTCTACACAAGTGCGATGTGCATCCACTGTCGATGCACCATTTTTCTTCAATGTTGATCATGTTGTTGCTCGCGTGAAAGGCTTCACTTGCGAAAAACATGTATTTGCACTGTGAGTATCTCTCTTCCTCTGGAAACAATTTACAATTTTCTGCCCTTGTTCCTTGCAGTAACCGCATCTGATATTCGTTTTCTTCGAAAATGTGAAGTTATCACGCGTATCAACGTTGCCGCCTTGAAAATTTGTTCTGGAATTGTCTTGTTTCGTTTTGGTGTGAATTTTCCTGGCGAACATGACACTCGAGCCTGTATCATCGACTTTATGCGCTTTGCTGTCGTAATCCTCGGTGATTTTGATCATCAGGGATTCCATGTTTGGCAAATTATCGCGGGATTTAATTGCCCAGCAAAAATTTTCATAAGTGCTCGGCAGACTGTGTAATAGCATTACGGAGAGGAGATCACCGTTAATTTCTATTTCCATCGCGCTTAACTTATCGACGATGTCCAAGAATTGAGATAGGTGATCCCTGACGTCGTCTCCATCCCCCATCTTTTTGGATAGCAACTGTTCTAGGAGAGTTGCTTTTCTCATGGGTCCTTGCGATTCGTAGACAGATTGTAGTTTGTCCCATACGGCTTTCGACGTTTCACAATTACGCAGGTGTCTAAGCTGTGAAGGGCTCATGGATAATATTAGATCTGATTTTGCCTTACGATCTTGAGTGATCCATTTTTCCAGCTCCTTGCGAGCGGCGTCGACCTGCTCTTTCTTTTGTATTCATATTTTTTATTTTTAATAAATCGTAAACTTTCACCTCTTAATTTTGTGTTTGTCGTTAAAATTATTATAAAAAGCCTCCAATATCTCGATGCTGCTTTCTTCCCTGGGAAGATTCTAGCTACCATTTCATTCTTCCCTAAAACGAAAGCGCCTTCTGTGGTCCTAGGACGTAACACATATAAAAATAATTGACAAAAAATCAGGAAAACTAACAACGTATCAGCACAGATTGGAGATAATACCACACGAACCTTTCAGAGCAAAGTCTTACCCAATTCCTATGGCATGTAGGGAAAAGGTAAAAGAATAAATTGATCAAATGATAGATCTCAAAATAATTCAACCATCAACAAGCCCATATATGGTAACTGCCATTAAAAAGGATGGAAGTGTGCCTAGATGCAAGACAATTAAACAAGATACTTGTTACGAACAATGAATGCATGCAACCTCTAGAAAAAGTAACTAAAAGAAGTATTTCTAGTAGAAATACTGTTTCACCAATGAAAAGGCGTAAAAATAATGTCCACTTTAGACCTAACAACAACTTTTTGGCAGATCCCATTAGAACCACGATCTAGAAAATACATAGCCTTTACTCACTGCGGAAAATGTTACGAATTTAACGTAACACCTTTTGGGCTGAAAACCAGTACAGCAAGTCTAGTGCAAGGTCTAGAGCCCGTACTAAGAGGCATTGGAGACCATGTCATCAACTTTGTGGACGACATGTTATGCATCTCAACGTTATGTGATGAACACATCGAACACCTCGACAAATTGTTTTGCAGATTAAGAAAAAATGGATTAACCATCAGCTTCAAGAAATGCTTATTTTTCAAGAAAGAGTTCGGTTCTTAGGACACATTCTAACACTAAATGGGATAGTATGTCCTGACCCTGAAAAAATTGAAGCCATCCATAAATTTCCAATTCCCAAAAATGTAAAACAGCTGAGAGGAAATCTTGGATTAATAAACTTCTATACCAAATTTACAAGCAAACACGCCCAGACAATAACTACACTTCTAGATTTAATCAGAAAAGGAACTCGCTGGGAATGGGAAGAAAAGCATACGCAAGCCTTTGAAGCAGCCAAACAGAATTTCTGCGACGATGTCATACTACAATATCCGGACTACAAAAAGATATACTATCTACAAACTGATGCTAGCGAATATGCACTAGGAGCAGTATTGTTCCAGAAAAATGACCGTTAAGAACACGAAGTCATCAGTTTTTCGAGTTGAACCTTGAAAGGTCCAGAAATTGGATATTTTATAACGGAAAAAGAGCTGCTAAGCATCGCATGGGTTCTACAAAAATTTCGAACCTTTTTACTGGGAGCAAAGATAAAAATTATCACGGATTACAATACACTGACCTTTCTCAAAAGATGTGAGTTAATAAATTCCAGACTTACGAGACGGATTCTAGCAATTGAGGACTACGACACTACCATGGGAGGTTCCCACTGTCCTGGGAAACTCAACAAGGTTACAGATACCCTTAGTAGATCAGAAATAAATAAAAATATCATAAAGCAACAGGAATTATGCCTAGGAAGAAATGTAGGGATCAATAAACTAGCAAAGCAACCATCACTAGAATTAAAAGAACTAATTACTCACCTAGGAGAAAAACAAAATGAAGATACTGAGCTCGCTCGAATAAAATATCACCTGCGTACCAATCCTCAGTTCTTCGAAAAATACCAAATCCATAATGAGGTACTTTTCAAAAAATAGGTGCTAATTGGAAAGCGGCGATTCCTGAAAAATATTGAAACGTTTCGCGTTACGTCACAAATTCTTTCTCCCACTCTCGTGGTGGTCGTGCGTGCGAATCAGTCTTAAAATAAGGTTCGTGTGCTGGACGGGTAAAGAAGAGCGACTAACTTAGGATTTTTAATCGATAAAGAGCGCGAGCTTCTTTATCGGCAAGAACTTAATTCTGAAGTGTTAATTGTATACGAGTGTGTAAAATGTGTGAATTTTTATCATATGCAAATTTCCTTTCCTTCAAAATAGCAAAGAAAAGTAAAAATAAAAAAGAAGTCTATAAAACGACTTCCGATTTATATAATTCTTTTATCCCCCACCTCTTGCCGTGCTAGGAGCCCTGCGAGAGGATCTGGAATCCCTAGGGATTTGGATAATAGATGGAAATTAGGTTCCTCTCGAAATCGAAGGGGCTAGGCCTAGTGTTAGGGGCCTACGATCTCTTTACTCCTCTATGAGAGCCTAGACGTAGTGCTAGGAGCCTCGCAAAAGAATTGAGTATCTCTAATTTTGTGGGTAAGGAAGCGGGAACTAGGTCCCTCTAGAAATCGAAGGGGCTAGGCGTAGTGCTAGGAGTCTTCGATCTCTTTACTCCTCTACGAGGGGCTAGGCGTAGTGCTAGGAGCCTCGCAGAAGAGTCGAGAATCCCTATTTCTTAAGGATTATGGTTAGGAACTAGGTTGCTCTCAGAAACAGAAGGGGCTAGGTATAGTACTAGAAGCCTTCCGTCTCTTAAATTCTTTACGAGGGGCTAGGCGTAGTGCTAGGAGCCTCGCAAAGGAATCGAGATTTCCCAAGTACGGGATAATGATCCAGGAATGAAAATTATCAGGACTTTTAGGGAAAGTTTGAGTTCTTTAAAGGGGCTGGCTTTTAAACCAGATCCTCGAAAGAATCTCATAGTGATGTGATCCTGTATCGTTAGATCGCAGAATCAATCTAGGGATACAGTCGATCTTACTTCCTTATATACTCCTTTGAGAGCGTGCGGAAAGTGCTGTTTTCCCTTTCCATCAGTTTCTGTACTGTGATTGGTTATTCCTGACGGAGTTGGCTCATTTGAATCTCGCACCTCAGGTGTCTCATTGGAGTAATTCAAATGGCACACCGTCAGTCGCACAATCCGCGCCTGCTATAGGCTGCTCAGGAGTTTCAAGGGGCAGTTAGACACGCCCTCAGTTGATTCCGCATCTTGACTCTCGGTTAACGACTTTTCCGCTTAACCGATGTCACAACGAATTTTTCTCTTATCGTCGTAACGATTTTTCTTGTTATCGTTGTACCGACTTTTAATCTTAATTTGAATTTGAATGTAGTACTCTCAGACAGCACAGGCACTGCTGTAACAAGGACAGCCATCTTGCCTGACGTTGCGTCATCGAGTAAGAAAGGTAAAAAAGAAGAGCGTATGCAATCTATTAGGTGCAAAGTGCAAGATGCAAGTGAGTGCTTTCTTTAATAAATACAAAACTGTGCTTTCTTTGCAATTTGGATAGCGGATGCTTTCTCTAAGGTTTGTTTTATCTATTGTAAGTTTGATATCTCTCAAACTTAACCGCGCTTAACGCTGACGTCATATGACGGACAGCGAGCCGGCTGAGAGAGGTCCGTTGCGAACGTTTAAATATTCTGTGTCATAGTCGTACAGAGGCTAACTCTAGCGAAGCTGATTTACGTATACCGACAAGTGTGTGATTCAGGTATAAATTACAATATGTATTAAGTGATAAGTTCGCATTGTATGATAAGTTGTATATATTTTTGTGTATTATAATTACAGTATTGTCTCACTGCAACAACACGTGTCGCCTAATTGCATAGAACCCATCCTTCGAAAGTTATAAGTTTCTGATACCGAAACTTATACTATTAATATTAATTTTTAATGTCAATTTTTATTAAAGGCTTTTCTTAGCCTCAAAACATACCATGTTTCGTTTTGAGATTATGTCTTTTCTTTCGACATTGATTCTTTGAAATACTTCATAGAATCAGTCTCATGCATTAATTGTTATTGTAAAAATGTTTAATAAGCTCATCATGTGAGTTTATTATTCTAATCTGCAAGTCGATCCTCACTCAATGAGTCGAATTTGCTGCATTGTTCGCCTCAGAACGGAGCTTTGAGGTTATGGAACTTTTCAATCACAATTACTGATGATTGTTTATCATCAAATATTGGTTACTTTCAACCAATTAGTGTAATCCATGACAACAATTCATTCCAATGAATGAACTGATGTTAATTAATTATTTTGTTCATTTGGCATTGGTTCGACTCATCGAGTGAGTCGAACCATTTATTTTACTTTCCTGGTATCGGGTACTTCTCCGTCTCGAGGTTGCGTTTTACTTATTTCTCGTTCAATCATCATGAATTCTAAGATCAATGATGATTGAACTTAAAAAAAAATATTTATTTTTGTATTGTAACGTGGAAAATTTCTCCCGTTCCATTATATCGTAAAAATCTCGCTAATTTTTATAATTTATGTCTTTCTTTTTGTCTTCACGGAATTCTCTCGCAAATTCGGGCTATCGGGAGTTATTGAAAACTAAGAGTGCTCAGAAATCTCCCGGGAACCTGAAGAAATATTATATCGCATTTATTATTCTCGCTTATTACTTTCGATTTTGTTAACGAATCACGATAAATAATTTTCGCATTACCTAACGCTGTCACTCCCTTCCCCGTTCAAATTCCCTGCCAAAATCACGAAGATCGGCACAAAAAAGAGACGGGAGAAGACAAGGAGCACCCAAGGCTACCTCAACATGAGAGAGAAGAAGAGGGAAGACTCCGGAGCCGTCTATGACAACGAAGAGAAGGAAGGACGAACTACCGACTCCCGAGAGAAAGAGAGAGAGACAAGGAGAAGGATGTCAAGGATCTATCGCTTACGGCCATCTAGCGATTCGCAGGAGACGGGTCGATAATGGAAAAATGGGTCGATGCCCTAATTACCGCCGGAGAACTTGTCGTAATTCGCGAATCTGGTCATGAAAATGATGGCGCTATCTCTAGTATCCCGAAAAGGCCGAAATCAGAATTATAGATTTCTGAGCCTTAGCAGAGCGCGGATCAACTTTGGTGTCATCTAACGTGTTTCAAAAGGATTAACTATATTTTTGGAGCTACCTTGGACTTTTGGAATTTCGGATCTTTGTGGAAATTGCCATCGAGCAAATCTGGACTGTTTTTGGTGACCGATCACCGTGGTGAGTGCCTGCACAAGGTCTCATATACGAATTTTTGGCATCCCGTTCGAACCCTATCGCCTACCTTCCTACCGACTCCCTCATTACTATCTTCTGTCGCGTACTTTCGAATTAGTAAGAACTTCATGTGTTAGTCGGAGGGTTCCCGATAATTTTCTTTTTTTTGCTATCGAATTTTTATTGAATAAATCGATTGTTTTGTGTCATTAATTCCGAAAAGAAAGTCGTCTGGATTTTATTTTTTTTTATTTCCCGATTAATCCAGACAACGGATTCCCTCTAGGAGGGTCTTTCAGCTCTCGCTGAGTTAGATCGGGCCCCCTCAAAGCCAATCCGAGTCCTTGTAAGGACTGGCGCCCAACTCCCGAAAAATTTTCTTTCTTTCTTTTTCGTATTTTTGGTGAGCAAAAGGCTCTGGGTGTGGAAATTTGGGGACACGCCACCAACTTTTGGCGAAGTTGGTAGGCGCGCTACAGTATTTATTATTATAATTATTAACGTTCTAGCAAGCTCGACTTGCCGGAATCACAATATATCAAAACATTAATAAAGGAATGCTACAAATTATACGGACATGTTGGTGCCAAAAAATGCTATCACATACTACGAGAAGATTTTAACATACCAAAAATGCATAAAATCATTCGAAAAACACTATTCACATGCGACTCATGTCAAAGAAACAAATATAATACAAGTGGATCATTTGGCAACAGGGAGATAATCGTCCTAGAAAAACCATCAGATCTAATATCTTTAGATTTTTATGGTCCTTTACCAGCAGCACAAGGAGGACGCAAATACATTCTTGCTGTAATCGACGTATTTTCAAAATATGTCCGGCTGTATCCACTTAATAAAGCGACAATTCAGGCAGTGCTTCGAGCACTAACAAACGATTATTTCCAAAAAGTAGGAAAACCACAAAGAGTTTTGACCGATCTGGGAACTCAATTCACGTCAAAAAGTTCAAAGATAGCCCTAGAAAAATATGGAATCCAAATGATTCATACTTCAATCCGACACCCATAAGCAAATCCTGTGGAGAGAGTAAACAGGGAACTAAGAGTTAGAGTTAGAGTTAGAGTTATTTATTTAACGCTCTGGGACTGGTCCCTTAAAGCGCGAAAAATAGAAATTACAATACAGAAAATACAATGTAGCTTATAGTAACAGTGTGATAGACTCCTCTAAGTGATAAAATAAAATATAATATAATATATAAATAAATAAAATAACGATAACATAAAAATAACAAACTAGATTAATAAGGTAGAACATTGTGAAAGGCACAGTTGGAGACAGTTTGCTAGGGTTCATTTGTGATTCCTCGCAGAGATTATGTATTCAAGAAAACATTTTTTGAATACCGGAGAAGATGTCTCACTTCGGACTCTGGCTGGAAGAGAGTTCCAAAGTTTGCAAGCAGAGCTAATGAACGAGTTCTTGTAGATCTCAGTCCGAGACTTAGGTATTCTCAGTGTTGAAGGATCATATCTGCTGTTCCTGTCAGTAACCTGATTGCGATAAGTGAACTTATCATACATGTATTTAGGACACTTATTACTCAGGATGGAGTATGTTAAATTGCCAAGAAAGAATAGGCGCCTTTCTTCAATTCTGAGCCAGCCTAGTTCAGTTAAGTATGGCGTTATGTGTTCATCTCTGCGAAGGTCAAAAATGAATCTGATGCAGCTGTTCATTACCGTTTCGAGCATCTTGTCGTCCTTGTTTGTAATCCCAAACAACGCCACGCAGCAATAATCCAGGTGTGGGAAGATTAACGTCGTAATCAGCCGAGTGCGGAGCTTCGGAGGTAGTAGGTGCTTTGATATCTTCAGTTGGGGTAGAATTCCAAATGCTTTTTTGGAAACGCTTCTAATATGAGCTTCCCATGACAAATTTCTGGTGACTGTTACACCAAGATGCAGACACTCATTGGTGAACGGAATTTCAACTCCATTGACGACCACTTTGGGTATGATTGAAAAGTCAATGAAGTTGTCTTCTACTCGTACCGGCAATCATGACCTTGGTTTTTTGATGGTTAAGAACAAGGCCGATTTCCGAGCTCCAGCTGCAGATGGCGTTGATGTCTTCACGTAGTTTATTCATCGCGTCTCCCAGGTTAGCAGGTTCCGTGTTCAGGTAAATCTGAAGGTCGTCCGCGTAGAGATTGTATTTACAATATTTCACTTGATGGCTGATCCCTGGAACATATAAACAGAAAAGGAGGGGACCAAGCACCGATCTCTGAGGAACTCCTGATGATGAACTTTCCAAGATGATGAAGAACCGTCTGCATCTTTGACAGCCTGAGATCTCCCGATTAGGTAGGAGCAGAACCATTTCAAGGCTGAGCTAGAAAAATTGAGTTTCCTCAATACCTGAATGAGGATGCAAGCATCAACTCTATCAAAAGCCTTAGAAAAATCGAAGAAGACTAACACCGTTACCTTCTGGTGATCTATAGCAAGCTTAATATCATCCAGAATTCTGATTAGGGCATTTAGAATGCTGTGGTACCTTCTGTAAGCTGACTGGAAAGGGTCTTGCAGACCTTTATCATCAAGAAATTCAGTAACCTGACTAGCTACAAGTTTCTCTAATATTTTAGAGAGTGAGCAGAGGATCGAAATTGGCCTGTAGTCATTACAGGAGGTTGGACACTTCGTTTTGAGTATAGGACAAATCAATGCCGATTTGCAAAGAGTGGGAAATACTCCGTTGATGAGCGAAAAAGATAGCAGATGTTGAAGAAATATATTTAGTGAAGGAAGAGCTCTTCTTATTTCAAATATACTCACAAGGAGAGTACCCGCCAATCGGATTTTTATTTTTTTTTATATTTATGGTACGTAAAGCTGAGGGCCCAAATAGTAATTTAGTAAAGCCGTACGACGCCATATTCAGAACTTTTTGAGAAAATCGAGTTTAAAGTTTTTGCGAGCGGCTTATGTGCATGAAATTTATACGCCTGTTCGAGCAAGCCGCGTAGCTCAGTTGGTAGCGCTCCAGTCTAGTAGCAACGAGATCGCTGGATCGAGTCTCGCTTCATGCATACTTTTTTTTTTCATCAATTTTTTTTTCTATTAGATACTAGAGATATTTAAATGTAAAATTGAACTGATTTATGCCAATTAATCGATGTATAATTATTCTATTCCATGAAAAACGCACGTGTGATTATCTGGAACTTGCAAAACTGCACTTTCGATTGTGAATAATGAAAAAATATTACTGCTGGATATTTTTTTTTCCTATTCGCCATTTTGAGTTCCACATAATTAAAAATCACACGTGCGCTTTTCATGGAATAGAATAATTGAGGCGTTCATTTTGAAAGTGGCCTAAGTCCATTTTTTAGGTTTTGTTGTTAACTGTACTAACATGTGCCCCTTGATATTTTGATAAAAAACCATTTCGAAAAATTAAAAAAAACTGGATTTAGGCCACTTTCAAAATGAACGGCTCAATTATACATCGATTATTTGGCGTAAATCAGTTCAATTTTATATTTAGATAACTCTAGTATCTAATAGAAAGAAAAAAAATTAATAAAAAAATTAATGAAAAAAAAAGTATGCCCGAAGCGAGAGTCGATCCAGCGATCTCGCTGCTAGTAGACTGGAGCGTTACCGACTGAGCTACGCGGCTTATGGGCAAACTTTAAACTCGATTTTATCAAAAAGTTCTGAATATGGCGTCGTACGGCTTTACTAAATTACTATTTGGGCCCTCAGCTTTACGTACCATAAATATAAAAAAAAACAAAAATCCGATTGGCGGGTCCTCTCCTTGTCAGCCCATCAACCCCAGAGGCATTGGATTTGAAGGACTTTATGACAGTTAGAATGTCCTTTAACGAAGGCTCACGAAAGAAGAATTTATCATCACTGTACCCAGTGTCTCCGATATATATCCGTTCATCCTCAGGACGGCTGTTTTGTCCCAATAATGAAAAATGGTTGACCAAGGATTCTATTGGGACAGCAAGTTTGCTATGAGTGGCTTTATTTTTAATTAAATGTAGCTTCCTCAGCTCCGTATAAACCTCTTTAGAATTATTAAGGTTAGCAAATACCTTAAAGTAGTATTGCTGTCTAGCTGTATTTATTAGTGTTTTTGTTTCATTTCTGAGAATTTTGTACAAGTTATACAGGTGTGTAGTCTTAAATTTGCGCCAGTATCGGTGGATCCTGTTTCTTTCCCGAATCTTGTCCTTGAGGTACTGTGTAATCCAAGGAGCGGATTTTCTTTTGGATACAACTGTATGATACGGGGCATGAGAATCAAGACAACTATGCAGATGTTCATTGAGTATCTCTACTTTAACATTAATATCAGTGGTGGCAAAAAAACCGTCCCAGTCCAGGTTCAACAGATCAACTTGGAAGTCGGTGAAGGAAAAACCTCTAAACTCACGGCAGGTGTAGTTCCTCTCTTGATGCTTCTCTACTAAGAACTTGTACTCTACAAAAATAAGATCATGTGAGGACAGAGACACAGCCTGCTGTCCCCATTCACTGAGTTTGTCTGCCGAGTCTACTAGGCAATGATCAATCCACGTACTCGAGTTCCTGAGATTATAGGTGGGTTCGAAGGAAACTATGTGTAGGTTCGATGCTTCTGCAAAATTTCTCAGATGTCCAGCATCCAGAGAAGATTGGCATAGATCCATGTTGAAATCACCCAATACAACAAGACTCGAGTACGAGGAAAAAAGGTCCAGCAAGCAGTCCTCAAATTCATGTAGAAATCCTAGTCGAGGAGGTCTGTAAACTGTGGCGAGGAGGAGTTTACTCGAATCTGATGTGGAAATTTCTGCTATTATGTATTCCCGTTTATGACAGTATAATCCACCAGAATTGGCCAGGATTTTGGCTTTGATGGAGTTGTGAAGATAAAAACCTACACCACCTCCATTTCTGCCTATTCTGTCACAGCGAAACAGACAGTATCCCGTAAGACTAACAAAGTCATCGCTAATAGCATCTGTAAGCCATGTTTCAGACATACAGATGACATGGAAACCTGAATTCGTGAAAAGAAGCCTGAAATCCTCAATGTGTCCGATTAGTGATTGACAATTCACATGACAGACACGGAGATTTTCGAGTGATGACGAAGACATCATCCGTAATTAGTTTTCCTCACCTTTTCAGTAATCCTTTTTTTAAGAAGAGGACACTTCTCTCCATCAAAAGCGGAATGGGACACATCTGACAATTTGGAGATTTTGCAATTGTAGCAAGATTGGATTCTCTCTACATTGTTGCAATCCTTCCTTTCATGGTCACCAGAGCAGTGGCCACAGTGAGGGGTAGACCTGCAGTTTGATGCTATATGTCCAAAATTGAGACATTTGAAGCATTGGATCACCTTAGTGTGGTCCAGAAAAGTACATGAAGTGAATCTCAAATAAATTCGTTCATCATTTTTAAGACCAAGGCGAACTTCTGGAGGGACAATTACGCATCTAGTAGTAGTGCGATTTGGTTTCGCTGGAAAGACATAGATAATTTTAATGTCAGGATTGTTGATTCCATTTAAGTTGTAGTCTATGAAATCCTCCCTGATTTCCTCTTTGGAAAGGTTTGAGGGTACACCCGAGACCAATAGCCTGGGATTGTATTTAAAGTCATTTCTGACAACCAAACCAGCTTGGGCAAGGGAAGGAAGAGTGCGAAGCTTCTCTATATCAACTGCCTTTGCCTCGACTCGGACGCTATTTTTCCCGGCTCTACGCAGTCTTTCAACTTTTAAACCAACATCGCAAGGCTTTACAGTTTTGAAAAGAGCTTCCCTGACCTTTGGGACCGAATTAAGAGCTTCATCGGATGCTGAAATAGGCGCAATTATAAAGTCCTTCGTCTTAGAGATTTCAACCGTTGGGCCTTTGGGTATGTGGACCTTGGAAGTTTTGAGGACGTCGGAGAAGGAGGGGACAGTGGTTGGAGCATTTGACTCCTTTACGGAGTTGGATACAACTTCAGGTATTGTATCAATGACATCCTTAACACTACCTACGCAGTTGCGAATCAGCCCTGCGTTGGTTTTGATGACACTTTTTGAGAATTGGTCAATCGTGACATTTTTTTGGGCAAGTGTGGAATAGCCTGTGACAAGGGTATTGAATGCAGTCTGATAAGCCAAAAACAATTCACTGAGAAAAGTCTTATTATCGACAGATTCAGTGGACACGGCTAAAAATTTATTAAATAACATGTCATGCCTCAACAGTTTTTCTCTCATTTCCTTCAGCTGGACGTTGGAGATAGGCAAGCTATCTGACGTATCACTGTCAGCTGGTAGGAAAGAGAGAGCTGAGAAGGTAGACGGAGAAGAGATGGTCGCAGTGGCTCTCAGCATGGAAGGGGAATTGGAAGAGGTGGCAGTGGTAGAAGGGACTGTGACGCGATCCTTCTTGCCGCTACCACTTCCAAGTCGTGAACGAGTGTTCGCAGACATGCCCGAAGCACATCCGAGAGAACTCGGTAACTTCCCGAACTAACCGATCCACCGATTCGAGCGTTATGACGTCACGAAATGGTCGTTGGGAACTGTCACCCTATCGTATAACGACAACAAGTACGATTTATAGTAAGAACTCACCATGCACAGAAAAGCAGCTCGATGAGTTACAAAACTATGCACATTAAACACTACGAGCAGCGCTCAAACTGATTTTCACTTGAATTAAAATAAGTGAAAATTAAGAAAAAGTAAGGAGCCTCTCACACAGTGGACTTCTCCCCTAGCCCTCTAGCGGGAGGTTGAGATAAAAGGATAAATAAGGACCCTTTTTTCGTACTTCATAAAGGAAAACCATATATCCTGGACAAAATGGATACCTACCATTGAAACATGCATTAACGAGGTGCAACATGACACAACGGGATATACGCCAATTGAAATTCAATTAAAAAAAGACTCCTAAACATCCATGGAGAAAGTGGTTTCAGCTAAGACTACGAAACCTAGAAACACCATATGAAGAGAAACTGGAACTTACCAGAAAATCTATCATTTCCAACAGGGGAAAAGCAGCAGCCAAATATAATAAAATCCATAAATTTCACGAATTTGAAGTAGGAGATTTGGTACTGGCAAGAGCACTGAACGTCTCCAATCCAACAGCAAAAAAGATTGCCAAATTCATGTCGGTTTATGAAGGACTCTACAAAATAAAAACCCGCATTAGATCTTCGACATATATTCTACAGCAAATAAACAGCGATCAAGAACGAGGAATGTACCACATACAAGACCTCAAAACAAATAAAATAGAAGAGGAATAAAGGATTATTTAACCCCTCCATTTTACAAAATCCCTAGGAAAGGGAATTTTGAGCCCCCAAAATTGATATATATATATATATATATATTGTGACGACCGCAACTTACCGTGACTCAACTTAACAAAAATTTTTGGGCGCCAGGCTATCCTAAGCCAACTTTGACAAAATATACCAAAACAAAATCTTTATCAAAACTAATCGTCACGCCGCGTATGCTCAGTTAGGCAGGTTGTGGAGAGAGGGCAGGGTTCTTTTAAATAATCGTAGCTCAACAAATCGAAATAACAAAAATAAGTCTCTATAATTTGGAATACTGTAGATGAAATTTTACAGAATTTGAACTTTTAACAATTTGGTCTCAAGATAGCAAAATACAAGATTCAACTAAATTTTTAGATAGCATACAAAATTTTAA
>CATKWD010000034.1:0-18968 GCA_949825005.1 Gasteruption jaculator
GAGCTTTCCGAAAAGACGGTGAGGAGATATTTACGACGTTACGAAGAAGGGGGGGAAGAAGGACTTTTGGATAAACGTCGGGGAAGGAGCGGGCCGCGTCGGAAAACGACTGTTGAAGAAGATTTGGCCATTGTCGCAGAAATGACAGCACACCCACTACAGGCTGCGGCACACGTACCCGCAAATTTAGGCTTAGATGTGTCTGCGGACACCATCGAACGCCGTTTGCGGGAGGCCGGTATCCACTGTCGCCGTGCCGCACGAAAGGTCGATTTATTACCAAAGCATGCCGACGAACGCGTCGGTTTTGCTTTGGAATACTTGACCATGTCGCAGGCTGAATGGGACTGTGTCATTTTCTCTGACGAAAAAGTCTTTTCTACTTCGCCAGTCCCGAAAATGAATGTCTGGCGGCCCACGGGAAATTCCAGGTATGATCCGCGATACGTCGTCCCATGCAAAGACAGCGGGCGTGTAACGTGTGGACTTTGGGGCTGGGTGAGCGGTAATGCTCTTGGAGAACTTGTTGAAATTTCACCCAGAATGGATTCTGCTGAATATATCGACATTTTGGAGAACGTTATGCTGCCTAGCGTTCGAGCGGTATATTCAGCAGAAGACATGCCGGTGATAAACTTTGTCCAAGACAACAGTGCCGTTCACACCTCTGCAATGACACGCGAATGGTTTGCGAGACATCCTGAAATTAATGTCTTGCCATGGCCAGCGAAGTCACCCGACCTTAACATCATAGAAAATGTCTGGGCAGCTGTTATTAAGGACGAGTTTCCCGTTGGCAGGGCGAGAAACCGGGAAAATCTTGTGAACCATGTTACACGCGCATGGGAGGACCTCTGGACGAAACCTGAATTTTTTCAAAATTTAAGCAAATCCATCCCGAACCGGTTACGTCAACTAATCGACGCCGGCGGGCTCTGGACTAAATATTGAAAACAAATTATTCTTCGTAACGATCGTAAAGTCTCATCACCTATCTATAACTGAATCTCTTCGACAATTTACCAAATGTACATAATTCATTTTTTTAAATTCAAAATTGCAAAAAATTATTAATTTTTGAAAAGTCAATACGTTAAAAAATGTAATGAAATGTAATGAAATTTAATGGGTTCAGAGAAAATAAATTTTCAAAAAATTATAAATCCGTAAATTAATAAGTTCCAAAAAGAAGTAAATGTTAAACAAACTTATGCTGAAAAAATTAATAAATTTTTGCAAAATTAAAAAAAAATAAATTCTTACAAAATTGATAAATTTTAAAAATTTATGAATTGATATTTTAATAAATTGTCAAAAATTAATAAAGTGATGAGAAATCGTCAAAGGGTATAGCCGAATAAACATGATAAAAGTGCCCCGAAACCAAGTTGAACTTTAACTTATGTTACGTCAATCGAAAAAGCTTTCTAGGAAATCCATTTCCACGAAATTTTAACCACCTACCCGTAATACTAGGGTAATTATTAAGCGAAACATGATTTACAGTTTAAACTTATTTACTTTTTTCTATTCTAGCAAAAATTATGAAAAAAATCTGCAATATGTATATTTTTTACAGTATAATCATAATACCAGAAATATACGTTACTTTGAACGGATTCATCTTGTTTTTACATTTGAAAATATTGTTGTGCAGTAAATAGTTCGATCCATCATTACTAATTAGTTTCTCACTTATATCAAAGAGAATTGCCAAGATTTACAACCTTGACTAATAGTTACTTCTATACACAGTAAAATGAGAAAAAAGTAATTTTTAATTTTTTTTCATCTTGTTGCACCATTCCCAAAAATCTGGAAAAATTTGGAATTAGTAGGCATCATAAAAAGCTTTTACCGTAAAAATATCAAGTTTGTCACTTGATAATTTCAATTAAAAAACTGAATATTAAAACTTCTAATTTTTTAAAAATAAATTTATCAGCCATCAATTCTGAAAAAATTTCATGATATATAACATACTAATTACAGTATTGCAGATTTTTTTCATAATTTTTGCTGGAATAGAAAAAAGAAATTAAGTTTAAACTGTAAATCATGTTTCGCTTAATAACTACCCTAGTAATAGGGGTAGCTGGTTAAAACTTCGTGGAAATGGATTTCCAAGAAAAGCTCTTTCGATTGACGTAACATCAGTTCAATTTGGTTTAGGGGCACGTTTATCATGCTTATTCGGCTATACCCTTTGAAGGAATTTCTCGAGATTTTAAAAAAATTACAAATCGGGATCTAGGTTGATTTGTAAAAATCTTATACATTTTTTACAATTTGATGACTTAAAACATTTATCACTCAACGACTGTGATGAGATTGAAATAGTTAACAAACAAAATAATGAATTCATGAACTGAAAAAAGTTCATCAATTTTTAAGAAATTAAAATATATTTTGTAGTTGTTTTAGCTGCTCATTATTATCATTATTATTATTATTTTGTGAATTTTAATACCTAAAATAAAATTTAAATATTTATATTTTTGTCGATAAAAAGTAATAATAATAGTAATAATAATAATAATAATAATGATGATGATGATAATGATAATAATAATAATAATAATGATGGTGATAATAATGAGCAGCTATAATAATAGTTATAAAAAGTAACTCTAATATAATATTAAGGAATATTATATTTTACTAACTTATTAAATATAAGTAGTTTTAGAGAAAAAAAATTTTTTTTATCATTTATATGCGCTGTATTACGTTAAGGGGTAGTTTACGGTATTCGGGGCGGTTGCGTAAGAAGTCCTGAAACACGACAACTGAAATATTCGATAGAGTAAACGGAAATGCTTTTCTTTATTTTTTTCAGTTCATACGCTCGTTTATATTAAGAAAAAAAGCATTAAATCTAGATTTCTTTAAATATAAAATAAAAAGGGTTGCAATCCCTTGGGTCATAAACACACCTAATATCTTCGACTTCTTATGACAAATATTTTCCATTTTGTTTTATTGAAAAATATTTATTAGAAGCCGAGATATGATAAAAAACGATTTTCGGATAAAACTTTAGGGGGGGTGGTTTTCACCCCTTTAAAGTGGATGTCAGCACATAAAAAATAACCGTGTCCATTATTTCTTCGAGTATTACATCATATCAAAAAATTATTGAAATCGGTAAGATCGGATTGGAAACCCTGGTGAAATCGGGTTCCGACCCACCCGATAAAAACACATGCGCCGGACCTGTGCTTGAAATTTTCGTATCGTCGACCATGAACCTATCATTCGACCAAGTAATTCGCCTGCTTATTTTCGCCGAGCGCGTCTAGTTCGCGATGCTCCGCTTCGCGGCGCTGGAGGAGGGACAACTTTCGTGCGGGCTATTGTACATGCAATCAAAGAGCCATTTTGAAAACATTTGAAAATCGGTTAAAGTGGCGGGACCACTTTAATAAAAGCGGTAAAATAGGCGAAAATTTGAGAAAAAGTATCAGGAGTACATGAAACCAAAGATCCATTTTGAAAACATTTGAAAATCGGTTAAAGTGGCGGGATCACTTTAATAAAAGCGGTAAAATTGGCGAAAATTTGAGAAAAAGTATCAGGAGTACATGAAACCAAAGAGTCGTTTTGAAAACATTTGAAAATCGGTTAAAGTGGCGGGATCACTTTAATAAAAGCGGTAAAATAGACGAAAATTTGAGAAAAAGTATCAGGAGTACATGAAACCAAAGAGTCGTTTTGAAAACATTTGAAAATCGGTTAAAGTGGCGGGATCGCTTTAAAAGCGGTAAAATAGACGAAAACATTTTTTTAAACCCTTTCGTTGCTGCGGACGACTAAAGTCGCTCCGCGTGAAATGATGCCAGCTTTCGTTGCTGCGGACGATTAAAGTCGCTCCGCGTGAAATGATGCCTCCTTTCGTTGCTGCGGACGACTAAAGTTGCTCCGCGTGAAATGATGCCTCCTTTCGTTGCTGCGAACGACTAAAGTCGCTCCGCGTGAAATGATGCCTCCTTTCGTTGCTTTGGACGACTAAAGTCGTTCCGCTTGAAATGATGCCTCCTTTCGTTGCTTTGGACGACTAAAGTCGCTCCGCGTGAAATGATGCCACCTTTCGTTGCTGCGGACGACTAAAGTCGCTCCGCGTGAAATGATGCCACCTTTCGTTGCTGCGGACGACTAAAGTCGCTCCGTGTGAAATGATGCCACCTTTCGTTGCTGCGGACGACCGAAGTCGCTCCGCGTAAATGATGTCACCTACGTACGACAGGTGACTGCAGTCACCCTTCAAAAAATGTCAAGCCAATTTTATTTCATTTTATTTAATTTTTATTTCATTCAAGTTCGACGAAAATTTTTGAAAAAGTATCAGGAGTACATAATCAAAGAGCCATTTTGTAAACATTTGAAAATCGGTTAAAATGGCGGGATCGCTTTAAAAGCGGTAAAATAGACGAAAACATTTAACCCTTTCATTGCTGCGGACGACTAAAGTCGCTCCGCGTGAAATGATGCCACCTTTCGTTGCTGCGGATGACTGAAGTCGCTCTGCGTAAAATGATACCCTTTCAAAAAATGTCAAATTAATTTTATTTCATTTTATTTAATTTATTTCATTCAAATTCGACGAAAATTTTAGAAAAAGTATCAGGAGTACATAATCAAAGAGCCATTTCGAAAATATTTGAAAATCGGTTAACTTCAAAGTTCGCTAGGCCCTAGCAGGCATTCAAATATGATCTGTTTTGTTTTCCGGATATTATCTCGAAATATAAAGCCGATAATAATAATAATACGACCTAAAGAAATAACAATAATAATAACAAGCCGACGACGACGACGTTGGCGTTCGACGACGACGACGTTGACGTTCGATGATGATGACGACGACGACGACGACGACGTTGACGTTCGACGACGACGACCGCGACGTTGACGTTGGACGACGACGACGACGTTGACGTTCGACGACAACGACGTTGACGTTCGACGACGACGACGACGTTGACGTTCGACGACGACGACGACGATGACAGGGACCACGACGACGATGACAGGGACCATAAAGAAAGCAATAATTATTTGAGGAAAAGCCACGTTTAATAAATAGACGGTAACACGTATTTTATATTTTATTATTTTATTTTTACTTTTTTATTATTTTTTAAAGATGAATTATTAATTATAAAAAACATATTGAACATTGGGCCGTGGCCGCCATTGGTTACGGCCACGGCCGCGGCCACGGCCCCCACCTCTTCCTTGTCCACCTCCACCTCGCCGGAATCTGAAAAATCAATAAAGAATAACAAAATATAATTAATATCATTTTCAGTTATTATGTATTTATGTTAATTACCCACTGGCAATTAACATAAATAAAAGTATTTAAAAATAAATCTTACCGCATGTTCCGGAGAGCAAGATTCTGCCCTCCTCGCTTCTTTGCCGGTGCCGGTGCCGGTGCAGCTGCCGGTGCCGGTGCCGATGCTTGTGCCGGTGCCTGTGCCTGTGCCTCTGGGGCTGGTGCCGGTGCCTGTGCCTCTGGTGCTCCTTCCGTGTTTTCCATTTTACGTTGCTGTGGATAATAATAATTAATATGTTATTATTATTAAATTCTCAACGTAATATTAGTAAGTTATTTAACTTACTAATATTACGTCAACTTATAAATATAAGTTGACAACTTACTAAAATTACTTAACCTAAGAAGTTATTTAACTTGTCAGGTTAAGTAAAAAAAAGAATTTAACTTACGTCTTTCCTCGCTCGTGTCGGACGATGTTATAAAATGGTGATACGCAGTTATGCATACCGGCAGTTCAATTGTTTTCCTATGGCGGGTTTACGTGAAAGTTCACGTTTGTGATATCATGTTTGTGATATTTGTTACGAGATGTCAACGTCAGTGCCTTCTTAAAACTTTGGCAGGTCTAGTAATGCATGTTCGAAAATTATTTGATGCGCTTTTATGAACATAGCCAGTTTTATTATAAATTTATTTAATTTCGGCGCATTTCATGGAATACTTTTCTTTAAAAAAGTTCCTAAAAAATACGTAAATTTCCGGCCGTCACATTGGTATACCCCCTTAAACGCGTTAAATTAAATTTTATAAACTCATACCATAGTTTAAAAAATATGTATTTCTTTAATTTTGGTTACTGAAGCGCGTTTAAAAATTAACTGAGGCGCGCTCTTGCGATTATTTTATTATAAATTCATTTAATTTCGGCGCGTTTACGAAAAGCGCGTTTAAAAATTAACTTTTGTAGTACACATTGCAACTGTGACGCGTTGCAAGAGCCTGTTCAAAACTTAATTTCTCAATATGCTTTATTAAACGCGCCAAAAAAAATTTTCGAAAATCAAATCAGAGTTCTACAACAGATTCATTTACTTACTTTTGGCGTGATTGCTGAAGCGCGTTCAAAAATTAACTGAGGCGCGCTTTTATGAACATAACCACAGTTTTATTGTTTTAATATCTATTAACTAGAGTTCTTCTAAAGAAATATTTTCCATTTGGTCCCATCGTAAAATGTTCATTAGGAGCCGAGATATTAAAGCTATTTGCGGATGAAAATTTGTCACCCCATAATTCTTTTTTCCTCGCATTCTCGTAATTGTTACAGAACAATATATGGAGAGTATATTTCTCGCATGGAGAGTATATTTCATAGAAGAAAAATGCTTTTTATTTTTATAAGTCTATATTCGCCTGAAAGGATAGTGAAGGATCGTAGGGGTGGTTTGTAGCAAAATCTCTAAATATGTCAACTTGATTACTTTATATTGATTTTTAAGACTGAAATTAATTTGCCGCAGTGGATATATAACTGAAAAATAATATTTTTCCAAAATAAAAAATAAGGGTCGCAACCCCAATTGTTAGAAAAACATCCATTAACTAGCTTCTTTCGAATGAAAGAAGCTTTCCATTTTATCCCATCGCAAAATATTCATTAGAAGCCGAGATATATTAGAAAATCGTTTCTTGGATACAACTTTGAGGGTGGTTTTCACACCTTTGAATAATTTTTAGCAGATAACAAAAAATCCGTGTCTATTTTTTCTTCGTGGTCTACATGTGTAAAAATTATTAAAATCGGTGTGTTCGGGTTTGGATGGTTCCCTTGTCAGTAATGCGCTCCGTTCACAGCGATCTCATTTTGACGTAAGCGATCCGTAATAAAAGGTTTGACAGGTGACAAAGTGAATGACAGGAGGTAAGTTTTTTACTATTATTCGTGACTAATCGCGAACTCTTATTAAATTAATTACAGGCATCCCTTGAACAACATGGCGAATTCCGTTTCTAAGTTCCATGTAAATCAAACTCCATGTTATTCGAGCGTTGTCGCAATTTTTAACCGTGTTTGAGAAAATTGATTGCAGCCTTAAAAATTTAGAAAAAAAAATTGTTTGAATGGAATAAAGTAATTAAGTTAACATATTTCAGGATTTTGGGAAAAACAACACATAATACTGGAAGGCATATTTTTCCCCTAAAATATACTCCCCCTCAATATTTGTGCCGCTAAGGGTTAATACAATTTAAGGTAAGTCTTTTTCCGTATTATTCGAAGTTGAGTTACAGTGGGCCCTCGACTTTCGCACACAATTGGTTCCTGAAAGTGGGTGCGAATGTTGAATTTTCGAAAGTAGAGGGGTGTAAAAAAGTATGTACCAAAAACCGTGTTTTGAAGTATTTATTTATTTATTTATTTCGATTTCGGGTCTTTTCTTTCTAAATTTGTCAGTAATTACTTAAGTAGCTCCTTTTTTGCTTTTCGTAATAAAGATTTCTATTACACGCAGTGTCTTTTTGTATTGCCCTACGTACTTGCGATATACGTTCTCCATTGGGATCGCATTCTTCCATAATAGTTAAAAATTTGTCTAGATGAATAAAGATTTCATTCATATATTTAATTGTCAAAGACTTTACGTTTTTATCGGCTACTTCTTCCTCACTTTCGTTGTGTATTTTAATGTTAATCAATTGTTGCTCAATTAGATATTCGTTTAACAGCGGTGCTGAGGGAAATTCAATTAATTCATTAACATTGTCGTTGTTGACGTCCAAGTTAAATTCATTAATGAGACTAACTATTTAATTGTCGATAGTTTTCGGTGTTTCTCCCAAATTTGTAAAATCATTCGTTATTTGTGGGCATAATTGTTTCACGGAACCTTTTATTGTCGACTCTTTTATGTCAGTCCACCGAGGGAACATTCGACCGCAAAGGCTTACAAAGTTGAATTTTTTAAAATGTACAAAATAGCGAATTTTGCGAAAGTAGAATGTGCGTAAGTCAAGGGCCGCCTCTATTCGAAATCGTGATATTCGATATTAATATTCCTACAATTTTGGAGATAACGTTCCGTGCTATTCAAAACCGTTGCAATTCGAAACTCGAAATCCATACAAATTTGTACATTTGGTTCCAAAGACTGATTGAGAAAATTTTCGCGTCTTCGTGTAATTCGAACTCCATGTTATTCGTGGTTTTTCGCAATTTTTAACCGTGCTATTCGCGACTTCGTGCAATTCAAGTACCGTGTTATTCGAGGGATGCCTGTATTAAATATTTTGAAGGAAGATTAATTATTTGAAGAAGAATAACTCGCACTATTTTTAAGTATGATTTTGGTTGCAACCCTTATTTTTTATTTGTGAAAAATATTAATTTCCATTGTAACAGGGAATATCGATTCCCTGATACAAAGATCTCGAACCTCGCACGCACTTTCCCCACGACTATTCGCGCCGCGAAATTCAATCGATACGATCGATCGGCATGGATTGATCGCATATACGTCCACCGTGGAAGTCAACAAACACTTAGGTTAAGTTATTCCGCGGTGTAAGAGCGACACAATGATTGTTAGAATTAAGGCGGCCGAAATATAGATTAGATTCGCATTAGAGATCGTAGCGTCGATAAGAGTAGGTTCGGAACGGGCCGAGGCGAGTCGCGATAACCGAACACGAGGCGCCATCTGTCGAAGACGACGGGGACCAGACTTTCGACCACGTGGAGATTCGTCGCGGAGACGAACCGGCACTGACGTCATCAGAACCACGTCAGTCGAAGCAGCCGTTGGTGGAAGGAGCAAAGTCGACCCCGGAACACTCCAGGAAGGATTTTCGACGTCGTCCCAGCGGGGAAAAATCGAGAGACGTTTTCTCCGAAGCAATGGGGATCGTCTCTACCGCAAAGTCGAGGCCAACGCGGAGTTCCGTCCACCAGAAGGCTCGTAGATGACTCGAGGGGTACGAGTCGTCACTCGCAGCCAATGAGGAGGCTCGTAGCCCCGAGATCGAGAAGAAGACGCCGGAAGTGAAGCCGACTTCTTCACTTCTACGCTGGACGTAAACCTGTAAGCACGTGCCCACGCGGATAAAGAGAGAGAGAGAAAGAAAGAGAAAAACGCGAAGGAGGAAGACGACCCGATCGAGGGATAAATATCCTATTTTTACGACGTCGTCGACGGAGCAGAGGACGCCACCCGGGACCCAGAACGGAGAAAGCGTGAGTCCCGTATTCGTTGTCGCCGAAAAGGAATCGAGCGAGCTCAGGAGGTCGAGTCACCTGAGTTGACAGGTGGCCATCTTGAGCGAGCTCGTCGCTTCGTTCGCGCTACCTCGCCCCGTTTCTTTGTTTTTTCGTTATTTCTTAGTATTCATTTTGTAGGTTTTTCTTTTGTTTTATTTCGACTATTTTGTTATCGGCAAATATATTTATTTTCATTTTATTTTGTCTGTCGAACGTGTCGTTTATGCGAACCCTCCCCTCTACCATTTTCGTTTCCTGAGTTAGATCGCGGTGCATAGCACCTGGCGCCCACGATCGAGCCCTTTTCCCGTTATTTCGATTTCAGGATTTCAGGGTGATTGTGACGTGTGGGGTGTGTCGACACCCCCCAACGAAGGGATTGTGAGATCCACGTCACAAATTTGGCGCCCAACGTGGGGCCCAAATGTTTCGATTTCAGTTCGTTATTTTTTTCGTTCGAGAATCTTGTATAGGTTCGGGAAAGTTCGAACGAGGTAACGGTTTTTCTCGTCCTCGAACTTTCCAGCGATTTCCGTTGGAAAATTCATTTTTCTTTTTGAATTTTCAGATTCTTTTTTCCTAATACGTAGGCATTATTTCTATTTTTGAAAATTTGATTTCGATCTTTTCATTTTTTTTTTGTTTTAGAGGAAAGATAAATCATTAACGACCTTTTTCGAATTATTCAATTTTAATAAGAAAAAAAAATATAAGTGTAAAATTTTTTTTTATTTTCACGCTTATTTTCTTTGGTATTTCTTTTTCCGATCGACTTCATCAATATTCGTATTTTCGTTTTGAACATTTTTCGAGACTTTAAAATTTGTTTTTTTTTTAATAATAAATTTTCTAACGCTCCGATTTTTCGAATTTCTCTATTATATATTAGTTTGAGATTTTGTTACGCTGAAGTAAGGATTGGGTGATACTCTAGCAGACTGGATTCATAAGACGCTACCAATTGGCCATTGGGAAGCTACCTCGAAGAAAATTACAAATTCAAGATTCACTAAGTGAAGAAACGAGGCGTTATCATTTCAAAAGACCGGACCAGCTGTAGAATCTCAAGATGCCGTCAGCCCTCGTCTGAAGCACAGGGTTCCACGACTTACCAGCCCGGAGCTGGACTTCAGAAAGCCACCCAAGAAATTACGGAAGCGGAGATTTGGATTCAAGAACCTCGAGATAGCAGGACACCCGATACATCCCTGAAATCGACCACAGGAGGGATTTTGGATACTGATACCTATGGATGCCGATACCTATTTTGAGTTCCCTCTCTCGTCCTGGAACCGTCCGAGGAGACAGAGCTCTCTGGCTCTCGTCCCGAAGCCGTCCGAGGAGACAGAGCTCCTTCCCTGGAGTCCGAGAAGATCTGGAGCTACCGTTGCTGCTCTCTACCAACTCTCTCTTTCTCTCTCTCAGTTTGGTTTGTTAGTTACGATTTTGGTGAGTCGTTAAGTTCTTTAGTTTTGTTATCTTTTGTTATGATTTAGTTATGTTTTTGGAGTTCAGATTAGTTTCCACAGAACTGTGATCCCGTTACCGTTTTGCTACCGTTAAGATGCGTTTCAGTTATGTTAAAGCTTTCTCCTAGTTGAAATAAGAAAACTCATTGTCAGATATGAGCATGGCAGTTGATTTGAAATTTTGTTCAAACGTAAAGTTCAAAATCGCGTTAAGTTAAAGTTTCGTCGAGGAAAGTCTGTTAAAGTTTTGTTGATCTTGCTACCGTAATCCATTGTCTAAAATTGCTACCTTAAAATTTTGTAGGCTATCTACAAGTTTAGTTGAATCTTGTAATTGCTATCTTGAGATCAAATTGTTAAAATTTAAATTCCTGTAAAAATTGAAGGGCTGGATCGAATAACCTGCTCCGCGCTCGGCCAGTTGTCGCATATATATACAAAGTTTGTGATTGAAAAAAAACTATTCAACAATTTTTGTCGTAAAACTTCCAGGGAGAAAGTTGTTCCGTTTGATCTTCGGAATGCCTATGCAAAGTTTCAAATTAAAATATTAAGTTAAACGGATTTTAGAAGGCATTTTGTAAAAAAAAAAATACGTTACCGACCGATCGACCGACGGAGGTACAGTAGCAGACAACACTTACTGCACTTTCATACCTCATCGAAGTAGAACGAGATAAAAAAGAAGTCGTTTTTCATCTAGTTTAATATTGGTAAACTAGGTCTTGTAATTAAAGTATTTCTTTATCATTTATATATTTTGATGTTATTTGTTATAATAATGAGTTATAAAAGTTGACACATATAAAGGCAAACAATAAAATGAATCAGGTAGTGATTTAAAAAAAGTTATAAACGTCACGAATTAAAAATTACAATTTAGATGTATATAAAAGTTTATTTATTTTTATTTGTTGTGACGTGGATCTCGCTATCCTAAGACAGGGGACCGTAACCCCTGTCACGTCACTTCTTATCACCTGAAAATCTTCTAAAAAGGAAAGGAATCCAGGTCGCGGGCGCCAGGTGCAATGCACCGCGTCGACCAGCTCAGGTCGCGAGAATGGCAGAGGGGAGGGTTCGTTAGAAAACGACACGAAGAAAAATAAATGAAAATAAATATATTCAATAATAATAAGAAAAAAAAAGACATCCAAAGGAATAATAATAATAATAATAAAAATACTATAAAAATGCAAAAAAAAGAACTAGAAGGGGGCGAAGTCCTGTCGGCCCTTTCGAGACAGCTGGGGTCGAGCACGTAATGGGAGCTCGCTCGGAGAGGGCCACCCGCAAGACTTGGGTGGCTCAATCCCTGAGCTCGCTCGAATTCGTTTAATAAAAAAGGATAGCCGTGGGGGGACTCACGATGACTCCCAGGTCGCCGGAACTCCTGCGTTTTCCCTCCTCGAGTTCTCGGTCTCGGCTCGGATACGGCTCCCTCGTTCTCTCTCTCGGTGCCGTTCTCGGCTCTCGTTTTCGCTCGTTTCGAATTGCGAGGCGTCCCAATTGGCGTCCAGCACAGAAGTGAAGACGCCGGTGTCGTCTCCGGCGTCTTCCGTCGAGTGGGGAGGCTTCGTGCCTCCTGATTGGCTGCGAGGGGTCACGTGCACCCCTCGAATCGATCGACGATCTCTGGATCGAAGGGAACTCCATGTTCCTTTCGAATTCGTATCGAGGGCGATTCCCGTAACCTGCAGGAAATCGTCCCTCGATTTGTGGTTCTCAGCCGGGGCCTGGATGACTCCCTGGAATGATCCCCGGCCGGTATCGATGCTCGATTCAGCGTCATAGATGACCGTCGTGGTCCCTCTTCGCTGATGACGTCATTCCTCAGTCGCTTCGGTTACGGAGCTCCCACGTGCTCGAAACGGTAATTCGTATCGGTAGCGACGGATGTCGCGACGTGTCTCATAATCGCCGAACTTCGCCCCTTCGAACGATCGCTCTTATCGATCTCGCGATTCTTATCCTAAACCTATTCCTTAATAGATGTCGCAATATACATGATTTGATTAATAATATACATGATTCGATTTCGCTCTTACACCGCGGATCAACTTAACCTAAGAGTTTGTTGACTTCCGTGTTGGACGATAATTCGATCGATCCATGCTGATCGATCGATACGTAAATGTATTTATTAATCACGCGTCGCGAACGAGGAAAGAAAACGGTTTTTCGGAGTCCGGGACTTTTGTGACAGAGAATCCGTGTTCTCTATCACATTGTATATATTATTATATATATATATTATATTATGCATATATTATTTTTATATTGATTTATTTAGTAGAAAATAAAAGTTTTATTTTTAAATTTACAGTAAAACAACTGTATTGACATTATCGTTCATTTTAAACAAATTTTTTGTTTCTGTCTTTTCCTTTTTACAGCTCTTCTGTTTTTTTGATACTTTGAATGTTTTTTTTACTGTCGTATTTTCTTTTTTTACTGGCTTTATTTGTTTGTTTACTATCGTATTTTCTTTTTTTACTGGCTTTATTTGTTTGTTTACTATCTTATTTTCTTTTCCTAAAACCTCATTTTTCATTTTTATTGTTGTACTTTCTTTTTTAGGAGCTCTAGTAATTGTACTTTCAAAAAAATTCTTGTAAAAATTTTGTCCTTTTGGAGTTAAATATGTTTGTAAACGTTTAACGTCTTTTATTTTTTCAGGCGAAATACCAACCCCAGTTGCGAGCGGTGCTTTTTCCAAATCATCAAATGAAATATCTAAACTTATAAAAATTTTTTGGGGAGGTTTTTCGTACGAATAAAAAACGTTTACTTGACCATTCGGGAAATAATTAATTTTAACCGCAAAGCTAATTTTTATTTTGTTTAAGTCTTTAATCTTGGTTAACGCAAACTCTAAATTTTTCACTTCACATTTGCTCGCATCAACCATTGTGAATGGAAGATCTCTTGAATTTTCAATGAGCTGAATATATTCATCAGGTATTTCTATAGTTTCTAGCATACTTTTTTTTGACCATATTTACCGAAATTGCGGTCACACTCACAATACGAATGGCCTCGAACAGGATACAAATGTTCAATGAAAATTTCATACTTTTTTGACATCATTAACAAAACAACAACCATTAAGTAGTTCCTGTTTTGACTGCCCGCAGCATCAGAATACAAAAATATCTTATTATAGCAATTTTTCTGTAATTCAGTACGTAAAGCGTAATAGACTAAATTATTTAGTTATTTTCGAAACAATTCTCCGCGTGTGGGGATCGGTAATGTAGACAATCGGGACGATTCGAGTGAGGGAGGTTCGGACGCTAATATCGTGAAACGTAACTTACGTCCCCAGAAAACATAAGCTACCCCACCGTCCCCTACTTTACATTGTTTAAAAATCCACCTCTGACTTTCGCCACCTTTGTTCTTATCACATTACTCCCGTTTATATTAACACTTATATTCCCGATAATATTAAATAATCAGAGACACACGAATTTTCTTTCTATCTTTTCTATTTTTCTTAATATTAACGCTAATAAAGCCGTAATTATGATGACGTGCCTTCCTTTTACTCAACTGTAATGACCGACCATCGATTACCCCTACCAATCCCTAACGATTTCGCCAAATTTTCATTACTACCCACAGGGTCACCTGCGTGGGAGTCGATTCTAGGACTGTCCGTTTCGACCGATCTTGGCGAATACGTCCAGTTTAAGTAGGGGGGGATTTGTAACGTGGAAAATTTCCGCTGTTACATTAAGCTTTTTGGGGCATCAATCGTCTTAAATTTACCATTAAATTCTTTCGCGCCCGTTAAGAAAAACGGAGAAAAGAAGGCTCAGGAACCTCTCCGAGAACACCCGGAAGCACCTACGTGGTAACAAATTATCTCTGTTATTATTTAAATGATTCTTTTCTTTTGTGCTATATCTTCTGTTAATATCGCTATGTTAAAATTCCCTTCCTACTTCTTTCACCAATCCCGAATCGCCTGGTAAGAGAGAAAAGGAAAGAAGACTCGCGAATCCAAGGATGGAATACATTCTCGGCTATCGCAGAACAAGGAAGATGTCAAACTATCGCCTACGGTGCCATCTAACAATCTACGGGAAACGGATTTTGCCCTACTTATCACTTGAGCGTGATAATTCCCGAATCCTGCGGCAACTAGGATGGCGCTACCAAGGCCGATTGGAGGGACCAAAAACGACTCCCTTCAGAGTTTCCTGAGCTGCCGCTTTGATAAGACCTGTTCTTTGGATAACGTATTGGACGAATTAAGAGGATCAATCACTTTGGATAATTTATTGTGGACAGATCGAAAGGATCGATCGATTTGGATAATCTATCGTGGACGGATCGAGAGGATCGATCGACTTGGATTGCCGGAAGTCACACTCCCGCCGCCTACACGGTTCTACCAGGTGATTCGAAAATTTGGCTTCCTTACATTTTTCTATCTCCCTGCCGAACTCCCGAATTCCTCTCTCATTACTTACGCTCCCGCGTGTTTTCTCTTACCTCGGTTTTACCTTAACATGGTTTCTTTTTTTTTTGATTCACTCTCTTGTAATTTCGAGTGTTCTCGTCGTAGTTTAAGTCTAATAACGCTTCCGGTTTTCCTACCGGCAAGAATCAAAAAACTGGAATTTCTTTTTTTTTTTGTACCAATTTTGTCATGTTGGTGGCCCGCAACCACCCTTTTTTGTAATAAAGTACTTCCAGAATTTTCCTAGAATTACCGAGTCGTCTGGATTCAAATTTGATTGTTAAGTCTAGACAAAGGATCTCCTCTGAGACGGTTTCACCGCTCCTTCCGAGCTAGACTAGGCCCCCTCAGGGAAAATCCTTGTCCGAGTTCTCGGACTGGCGCCCAATTCCCGCCTTCCTGCCTCTCGACTTTCTTCCGGAATTTTCCTGATTGAGGAAATTTGAGGAGCGACTCCCCTTTCGTTGTCTTGGTTGTAGGTGACCAGGTGTCGCGCTACAATATATATATTGTGAAGTTTCAGGGTCTACCTCCCCTAAGAAACCCCAACATCCTGTAAAATGCTCCATTTCTTTCATTAATAAAATCAATAAGCCCTTGGCATTGCGCCCAAGCCCTTATTGATTATAAATTACAATCAATTATTTATTCAAATAATTGATACAAATCAATAAGCCCTTGACACTGCGTTCAAGCTCTTATTGACCACAAGAATTAATATTTCATTTCATGAAATCAATAAGCCCTTGGCATTGCGTTCAAGCCCTTATTGATCATTAGAATTAAATCAAAAAGAAATTACCTTAAAACCAGAAAATCTGGAAACGCAAAATATCTAATATTAAACTTAAATTATGAAATATCAAGTCAACAGGTTTGAAATCCTGTCATTTCTAACATGTGGAACTAAATTAAGAATATTATCAAGAATTTTATCCATAGAATCATAAAGATCTATTTCCTATATAGATCAATTACGCTCGATGATGGGTAATTGGGCGGTAATTTGCTGTCTTTATACAGCAGCACCCGTTGTCAGAGAGCACTAATAGAAATACATCCTTATCGATCAAGAGGATCGATAAGGAAGATCAATGTCCTTATCTAAGCGCTAGTAACTGAGGCTTAGATAAAGGACTTAAGCGCTGTCAGTGAACGGGCAAACGTACTAATTAAGAAAGAAATCCGTTCACTGACCTAGTGAAAATTTCCGTTATCGAATGTTCTCGCAGAAGATGTGGAACAATTCAAATTTAAATTGTAAGAGAACCAATAGATCCTTAAGTTCTGTCCGGGGCAACCAATAGCGGAGTCAACTCCCGTAACTGTTTCACGCGCTATTAAATTTCCTAGAGCAGGATTTGAAATTAGCCAACGTGAACCAGAACTAGCCCCTCCCGATGAAGAGCCATCGTGGGGGTAGGCGACAGATCGGGGTTGACACGCTCCGGACAGTATAAAAGGAGCTGGAGGATCTCATTAAATCAGATCGATCTTCTGCAAGATCGTAATAAGATCGCAGAAAAGAGATCGAATTTCGATATTTGCCAAGAAGGCGATTTAGTAGAAACACTAAACCCTGTTGCAAATTCAGAATTGCCATAAGCCCCCGGCATAGCGTCCGAGCTCTTATGGTATATCCTAAAGAGACACCATAAGCCCTTGACATAGCGTTCAAGCCCTTATTGTTGACTAGTAAAGAGAAGACCAGTGAGCCCTTGGCATCGCGTCCAAGCTCTCACTGTTCACTAAGATCTAAAATAAATCCGCGAGCCCTCGACATAGCGCTCGAGCTCTCGCCGATTAGAATCACCCAAAATAAAATCGGTGAGCCCTCGGCATTGCGTTCGAGCTCTCACCGATTACAACTATCATTTAAAGTAAAAAGATCCGAGAGTCCTCGACATTGCGCTCGAGCCCTCACCGATTGCATCACCAAAGAATACAGATCCGTGAGCCCTCGACACTGCGTTCGAGCCCTCACCGATTAAGATTATTTTGAAAGAAAATCCGTGAGCCCTCGCCATTGCGCTCGAGCTCTCATTGATCACAGATCGTAAAAAAACTGAATATATATATATATATTGTGACGGCCCAAAATCTTGGCCCGTCACCAATAGCGTAATTGGGGTTCGGTCGGTTAGCGACCGAGTTTTGGAGGTCTGATCCCTACCCGCAGGCCAGTAAAAGCTTTGTAAATAGTTTTACGTATGTGATTTTGTCAATGATTGAGTGATTTTGCAAGCCAGCAAAGGGGAGAGAGAGAGAGGGAAGATATCGAAAGATTTGAAGATTTTGAGTTCGAGATCCGAAATCCTGGTCAACCCGAAGATAGAAGACAAGAATCTGAAGAAAGCCAGCGGTCATGACGTCGGTGCCGATCCAAAAACTACGGGATTATTAATCCAAAGGTCGAACCTGTAGTTTGGACCGACCATGACGCTCCTGGAGCCTCGAAATGGATAAGCAATGGAGCTGCCACGTGAGGACTGGAACAGGAGATTTCGTTGGAGTAACCTGTCTTGATGACGTTAGAAGTCAAACCTTTATGATGACCTTAGAAGTCACCCACAGATTTATGATGATGTTAGAAGTCAACGATTTCCGATGACGATTGGAATCACCTTGAAGATGACGTAAGAAGTCAACCCAAAAGAATAGGAGCTACCGGAAGGGGTTCCTAATCAATGGATACGGGACTGATAGTCCCAGTTGCTGATTCGCGGAGGATCACGTGGGTAGGCAAGGAAGACGATGTAGAACCTAGTAGCTACGATTAAAATCAGTTGTGCACCAGACGACCGGATAGGAGGACCTCTCTCGCCCCTGTTGCTCTCGCTCTTCGTTGGTAAGCGTTATTACGCAGATTTTGATATTGGTGAGGTACGAGCCAGTTATTCTCGACTCAGAGCTACCGAAATTAGTTGCTTTCGATAATTTTCGTCACGGCTATCGTCTATCGTGATTGTGATAACGGCTACCGAATTTTGGTTTGTAATCGTAATGATTCTATTAAATAACGTAACGGCTACCGAATTTTAGTCATGCTTATGGCGGCTATCGAAATTAGTTCTAGTTCCATCGATTGTTATTGATTACGTTCCGATTGCGGTTATAGAATATTAGTTTTGTGTTGTTCAGTTTTCCACGGTTATCGATAATTATGTACAATAGCTACCGCATTTATCTCATTGTAATTGCTACCGTGCTTATTTTGATATTATAATAGTTGTTATTTTATTTTGGTGTTAAAATGTTGATTGAAGAACCACGCCCTTCTACCACAACCGATATCCTGAGCCCGGGGTTGTGCCGATTTTCTTCAAGGGTCGATCGGAATGATATAGTTTAAGTTTGAGTTGGTCTATGTTGACCTGGCGCCCAAAAATTTGTTTGGATTCAGATCTACGTTTTGATTTGTTTTTGATTTTGTGGAGATTAGCTTGTAGTCCCCGATCGATCCAAGAGGAAGGCGGTCACAATATATAT
>CATKWD010000035.1:0-20812 GCA_949825005.1 Gasteruption jaculator
AAAAAGGACTTTGTCACACCCCCTCTTTACTTTTTCCAAAAAAAAAATTGTTTTTATTTCAATTTTTTTTTGCAGAATTTTCAATTCTTTTAAACTCTCTCTTTTTTTGGTATTTCTTATTTTACAATGTGGTGCATTTCATGTTAACCCTATTTTATATTCCATAAAAAAAATATACAATTTCAAAAATTCAATTCAGGACATATTACAAAAAAAATAAATTCACAAAGTAAATTTCGCATTAAAGAAAAAGTCCTTATAAGAAATATTTGCAATTCAACGCCGTTTTACAATTTTTGTACGACAGTCGTCGTTCTATTTTTAAAGCAGCGTAGGACGACTTTTGTTCCGTTGGCTAGAATCGTCCGCTTCTTTCTCTGGAGGCGCTTCCTCTTTTAGTTGGCCTTCCCTTGGGGCTGGCTGTCCGCTTTTTCCTCCACGGGCCTCTGGCTTCCTTCATCGTTCGGCCTGTTCTCCTTGTCCTCCTCGAGGACTTTCTGCGTGGCCTGGAGTTCCTGCTCGAAACTCAGTTCCTTTGGAGTTTCCGTATCGGTAGCCGGTAGTGGTTTTTTCACTACACCGGGACCTCCTCCGGCTTGTTCTCGAGAGGAGTCTGCCTTCTAGGAACGATGGCTATTCGTTCCTCCCAGAGGACTGGGCGGATTTTGATTTTCCTCTTCCTTCTCTCCAGATTTTCTGGAGCTGGCTTTCTCCAAAACGGGGTTACCCGGTTTCTCGTCCTTTTCCTCTTCTCCACCACAATCTCCTCCCACAGATCTTCAAAATTTTTCTTCCGGAACGCCAGATCCATCTTTTTCTAAGCTCGCTCGTTCGTTTGAATTTGAATTTTCTGGAAAAATTAATAAAAAATATTAAGCTCGCTTAGTCATGATAGATTTTTTTAAATCTTTAACATGCGCTCTGAACACCTTCCCTCTTTCGTCAGTAATTTCAACTATTACTGGACTAATAATTTTGCTGACTTTAAAAACGTCCGGATATGGCGGTTGTTACGTCCTCGCTCGGCAGGAATTGGACAAGTCTCGCGGATTGGACGATTTCCGGGAGGAAAACGCCGCACGAGGGGACCGGTTATCCTGCGAGTGAAAACGGGGCTTTTCCTTTATCGGGGATCGGACGTCGAGGGTCGATATACCCACGCTCGACAATGCAGGTAGCGGATTCGCGCGTCCACTCCGTTGGATTCGACCGCCGGGAACCTCGACGTTGAATCTGTCAGGATGCAGTTATCATCGGGGCTCGGGATGGCGTGCGATCTAAGGAGTGCGCGGAAAGCTAAGCGAGAAAGGGGCAGAGCCGAAGCCACGCCCTCGAACCACGTGGGTGACGCCCACTGGTATGGCAAAAGTCGAGGTCCGAAATCGGGAGGAAAAGATGGATAGGGCCCTTTTTGGTCAAGGCAAGCACTTATGCCCTTTACACGGGGCGGCCCTGCGTTTCGAAATTTGCTTTATTTTGCTACTGAGATGCGTACACGGGGCTATGCACGCATAAGGGTGGAGACTAAATTCCGCACACGTTATAGGATTGTCAATGACCTTCGGAAAAAGGGGGAAGGGTCACTGAGAGTAAATTTGTTATGTCAACTAATTCTTACCTTTAGTTTCATTTAAAGGGGACCTAGAACGAATCCGTGGATGTCCGAGGTCCTTGAATTCCCAGCTCGGCCTGGAGCTCCCTGAGTTCCTCGCGTTCCCTTCTCTCGACGAGGGCACGGACGTCGGGATACTCGAACCCAAGCCGCAGGTTTGGGACAGGTTCTGGAGAACCAACCGGAGAATAAGACGGGGGAGAAAGCTGGAACTGATCCAACGGATCTTCCTCGTCGCTGGGGTTCTCGTCCGCCGACTCTTCCTGCTCCTCCGACGAATCGTTGAAGAGCCGGTCTGGCAGGTCCTGCTCTTCCTCCTCCAATGGATCGTCCGGGCGCTCCTCGGGCAGGTCGTTCTCGAAGGGGAAGTCAGCCAAGGGATTCCCGTGGGTGAAAGGGTTGACAAGGTTCCGCATGAGGAGGGGATCGTTGACGTAGGGCACCAGGGATCTTTGAATTGGGGTTTTTCAACTATTTGGGCCGCGACCTGACGTTCACGAGGGGGACCGCTTCGAAAGAATGGTTCAAATAAAGACGGCTTACCCTTGTTATTCCTCCGACAAAGTTAACCCGATCCGGATTAAATCGGTCTCAGAAGTCCGGGTGGCCCCTCGAGAGTTGTCCTGGCTGGATCCTCCTTGGACGGTTGGTGATGTCGGGATGAACCCTCAGGTGGTGGACGCAGAATAAAGTTTGTTACGCACACACACAAGTTCGAAAAGGTCACTTAGTCAATGTTAATGATCGTAAACGAATAAACTTGGTTTATAAGAGAATATATTCAACAAAAGCGTTCAAAGATTACAAGTTGTGCGATTACACTTAAATCTATAAAAGTAACTGAATGTTATCGAAATACTCTAATGATGCAAACTACACGAATTCACTTAAATTTACGGACGTAACTAATGATATTATTTGCGAACAATGAAAAGGAAATACAAAAAAAACGCGAACACGAATTAAGTTACAATCAGACGTTTGGATATCGGGATACTTGATTTTTTCTAAGTTCTTTCTTTATATAGAAATATGATGGAATTAAAACAGAATCAAAGGTGAGTAACTACTCTTCTCAAGTCGAACTTTTCTCGTAGAGTGTTGAGTCGGAACTGAAGATTTTCGGATGCAGCACGGACCTCCTCAGCTTCGTTGCTGCGGTTGCCCTACCTCCGAGGAAGGCGGTCCAGTGATCACGAGGTGTCTTTCCCATGCATTCCTTTGTCGCTCAGGGTGACAAGATTCTTAGAACGACGCCTCTTGACCATCGGATGTTTAGTCTAGGATTGGCGACTACTTTTCGGAGATGCTTTGTGAAAGTCACACCGCCGCTGATCATCGCTCGTTCGAATAAACAGTACTTGATTTTACTTCTCCAAGGTGCCCTTTGTAATAAGATATACCTCGGATTTCGGAGAATTTAGTATCGAGCCTAGTATTCCAGATATACAAACGTCATATTTATCGACACGGTGCACGATAAAACCTTCGTTAAGATTTCATTTCTTTCCTTTGATTGAAGCCGACAATGACAGGTTTGATCATACCTCGTGTTTTTCCTTCGGAAATATATCGTATCCTGTTCACTTTTATTTATCTTTTAATTCTAACGAAATCGATTATCTTTTAATTCCAGTGAAATCGAATCGTTAAATTGAAATCCTAAACCAAACTCAGGAGGTACAGATATTTTCCTTCCGGTTGTTTTTTGTTTAATACGCAATTACTATTAAAATTCTACCGATTCTGAAATCGAATGGTCTTAACTTAAAATGAAAATTAATCGCTGTTCGGGTAGAGTAGCGCGCAAATTTGCATTGATTGCATTTCGGAGGAAGCCCATTCTCTCCCTCTCTTAACTTATATGCTAGTTGATTATCATATATTTGGTATATTATTTCTCTATCCTTGGTTGTCGCAACGCTTCCTCACGTATTTTAAAGGAAATCTATGTTCGCATTGTTTCCAAAGCTTGAAGTGTGCTGATTTTGCGCGGCGGAACGAGGTGCGTTCTTATATTTACCGCGTTTGAAACGATCGTAACTGTCTAAACCGAACAATATGATTGGCGGATGCACAGAACTAGCCCAATCTCCCGCGCTTTTATGAACGATGAGGATGTAAGTTCTCCGGTTTATCGGGAAATGAAAATTGAATTATTGTCTATTCTGTTAGTAAATTCACCAATTTTCCTTTTCCGGATCTCCTATATCCTCATTTACAATTAGTTTTACTAATTTTCTCTTTTAGATACTGATTAGGAGACTTCTGTTTGGACTAGGTGAACAACTCGTCCCGAAATGTGGGTGAATAATCCCAGTTTCTAATATAATTGAAAAAATTTAACGTTTACATTATTATGATGATATATGCGTAATTACTTGATAGTAAAATTAAAGTAAAATAAAAATGATTAAGTAAAACGTAAGATAAAGTTCTTTTTTTGCTTTTATATTTTGTTTGTGTATTTGAAAAGGAATATAGAGATATACGCGTAGTTATTTGATAATAAATTGAAGTAAAATTCTGAGTAAATCCTAAATAAAAATGATTAAGTAAAGCCTAATGTTAAAATTCTTTTTTTGTTTTTTGTATTTTGTTCGTATGTGTTTAAAATGAATATAAATGAATATAATTGGTGCGTCTTGTTAAGCGAAAACTAAACCTTGTATGTATTAGAGCAAAAGCGAAATAGCAAAACTTGAATATGTAATGAAAAAAATAGAATTAAACCTAAAAAGAAAATAATGATAATAAAACGAATGTCTTTGTTTTCACAGGCGTTGCCTCTGCTTATCTGAGCGCTGGTAAGGAGGATGTCATCTGTGGATACGATCTGCACGTCGGTAATGAAGGTGGCTGTTCATAGACGTAATTCCTCATTTTCGGGTGACGACGCTGTCCGCGGACGTAACACGGTGCTAGTTTAGCGGAGAAGTTCTTCGCTGCCGCCGATAGAGGGTGTTCCCTCCTTTTTACTAAATCACCTAGCTTCGGTTGCCAGTCTCGTCTTTATTTGTCATAATTTAATTGTTGCTTCGTAAAAGCTCTGGCAAGGTTAGTTTTAACTAATTCAAAAGTTTCTTTTAATCTCTTTATATTTTCCAAGTGAGAATTTTTGTTAAATTCGAGTTCTTTTTGTTCCTCTTGAGCGAGTGATTTTGGTGGGATAACTTCTCTTCCAAAATTTAGGAAAGCTGGGGTGAACCCAGTGGATTCATGGACAGAGGTGTTCAGCGCGAACACTTATTCTGGTAAGTGTTTATCCCAAGATTTTTGGGAACCTTGAACATATTTCCCGATTAAAGCCTTTATTTCCCTGTTTACTCTTTCTACGGGGTTACAATGGGGAGAGTATGGGGGGGGGGGTTCTTAAATGGGTTATATTAAACTCCTTTAACGTGTCCCGAAAGTCTTCGCTCAAATATTGAGTGCCGTTATCGGTGATCATTTGCTTTGAACATCCAAAACGAAAGATCACCCGTTCTTTCAGGGCTTTGGTTATGGGAGCCGCTTTTTGATGCCTTAAGGGCTGAATCTCAACCCATTTTGAGAACTTATCCTGAAAGACAACAACATAGCTGTGGCCACTGGACGATCGAGTGATTGGGCCAAAAATATCACTGACTACTACTTCCCATGGTCGGGAAGCGACCACAGTACGCATTTTACCAGCTGTTCTAATTCGCAGTAAATCATATTCCTGACATTTCTCGCAGCGGCGAACGTAATTAAAAATTTCACTATGCATCCCTGGCCAAAAATAGTTTTGGGTGATGCGGGCTATCGTTTTAGCGATCCCTCTATGTCCAGCGGTGGCTGCGTCGTGGCTTTCTTTCTGCGACTTGATTCTGCGTTCCTTTTCGATATAGAATCTCAAAATCATACTGTTGGAGGAAGAGGTTCCACCGAGCGACTCTTCCTGTTGGATTCTCCATCTTGACGAGCCATTTTAGGGCCTGATGGTCCGTAATTACCAAGAATCTGTAGCCTTCTAGGTAACATCTCATCTTCTTAATTCCCGATATGATGGCGAGACATTCTTTTTCGGTCGTCGAGTAATTCTTCTCGGCTTTTGTTAAGCTTCTACTTGCGTAGGCTATAACAAATTCTTTTTCATCGTATTTTTGGGTTAGTACTACCCCTAATCCCTCGTTGCTTGCATCCGTTTGCAATATGAACTTTTCTTGAAAGTTGGGAGCTGAAATGATTGGGGCTTGAACCAATCTTTGTTTTAAATTTTCGAATGCCTCTTGCTCGGCTTTCGTCCATTCCCATTTCTTCTTTTTTTCTAACAACTTTGTGAGCGGCTTTGCTATCCTTGAGCAGTCTGGGATAAATCTCCTGTACCAGGAGATCATTCCGAGGAATCGCCTCACCTCTTTAATGGTTTAAGGGGCTGGAAGGCTCTCAATTGCTTTGACTTTCTCGGGATCCGTTTGGATCCCTTTGTCAGTTATCACGTGTCCTAAATAGACAAGTTCCTTTTGAAAGAAAGTACTCTTTTCCTTGTTTATTCTTAAATTAGCCTTTTTTAGTCTATCAAACACCTTAATTAGGTTTTCTAGGCGTTTTTCTCTCGTTTCGCCTACCACGATTATATCGTCTAGGTAGGCGAATGCAAATGGCTCCATATCGGGGGTTATTACCCTGTCGAGAAGTCTCTGGAACGTTACGGGTGCTGAATGGAGTCCAAAAGGCATAACTTTAAATTGAAAAAGGCCTTTTCCTGGTACGGTGAAAGCCGTTATGGGTTTACTGGCTTCGTCCAGCGGGACTTGCCAGTACCCATCCATCAAATCGATGGCTGAGACATATTGAGTATGTCCTATCTAAAATGGCATTCACCTGTGGCAGGGGATAGGCATCCTTTTCTGTGACTTCATTGACTTTCCTGTAGTCAACACAGAACCTATATTGCTTATTCTTCTTCTTAACGAGTACCACAGGAAAGCTCCATGGACTTTCCGAAGGTTCGATAATGCCTTCTTTCAACATTTCCTCCACTTTTTCATTCATAATAGCCTGTATTGCTGGATTTCTTGGTGAATAACGGGTTTTTATAGGATGGTCGCATTTCACCCTTAATTTATGCTTTATTAAGGGGGTTGGACCTCTTATCTCTTCCATTTCCTTAAGTTTTCCTTGCAGGGTGTCTTGAACTTCTTTCCATCCGATGGTGAGGACTTCCAGCGGCTTTTCCCTCGGAGTATCGATCAATCCGATTATGTGGAGTTCTAAAACTTCATTTTTCTCCCAGGTATTATCTTCTTTTGAGAATTTTAATCTTAAATTCAGTTTTCTCAGAGTATCTACTCCAAGGATTACTCCGGGTTTCAAATTATTCATAATGTGTACGGTAGTATCGTACTTTTTGTCATTAATTGACATTTCCACGGTGGCGATACCTTCAATGTCGATTTCTCTTCCATCCGCCACCGTGGCTTTCCGAGCTGATGGTCTCAGCTTCTCTTTCTTGTCGAGCTGGAGCCACTCTTCCTTACCCATGTATGATTGTATGGCTCCGGTGTCGACTAAACCTCTGAAAGGTTTTCCTTCGATCTCCAGATCTAGATAAATTCTATTATCCGAAATAACCAGGAGAGCATCGAGACTAGGCTCTTTCTCCTGGGTTTTCTTGCTCGTACTAGGTATCGGGGCTTTTTCTTCGGGTTTCTTTGTTGCTTCTTTCTTCATAAATGTGGGCCTTGGGCATTTACAATCCCTGCTGAAGACATTCTTCTTCCCACACCAGGAACAGAAAATCTTCCTTTCGTTTTTACAATTGATCATTCTGTGTCCCCTCTGTCCACAGCGCCAGCAGCATTCTGAACTGATGTAAGGATTATTAACAGTTAAAATCTCCGGTTTATTTTTCTTATTTTTTGAAGTTTCAGCCGCTTTGCGTGTTTCCTGGACAGAGGGACTTAACACGAACTTTTCATAATCGTCTGCTAGCCAGAAGAGGTCTTCGATATTGTGCACATCCGCACGTCGATGATGTGCTGCCGATAATCGGTCAGCATATTTCGGAACAACCTGTCTATTTGAGCCCTTTGAGACATTTCCCCATGGCGTTTCATTAGCGTTTGGAGGCTGGTAATATAATCTCTTGCCGGTTCTTTTAATTTCTGTTTCCTTTCTCTAATCTATTCCTCTAATATCCAGATGAAATCTCCAGGTGAGATGAACCGTATCAAATCTTCTTCGAAATCTATCCAGCGTCTCCAATGCCTTTGGTTATTCCTGTACCAGGCTATGGCTTTATCCTTTAGCACAGTGGTCGGCAGAAACTGCTCAAATCGCCTGGTTTTTGGTTGACTCCTCCTACCGCTCCCCACTTACCTTTTACGTCTCACACACAGCCTTACCACCTTGTAAGGCTCAGGACCGTACCGTGTATATTTTTAATGGCTTTCTACATCACCCAGGGGGTACTATTACCGGCGCGTTTTTTTAAAGTGGTTTCCCAGTTAGGCCTAATCCACTGAAGACTGAGACGACCTTTTAATAGCTTGAATTAATTGAAAAGAAGCAGATTTAGAAAAGTATGAAATAAAATACAAAATATTCACATTCAGATTCACGAATTCCGGGTTTTTTTAAAGGCAATAGCAGGAACGTCGATCTGCATATTACTCGTAGCAAGACGCATAAGATGCGGTAAACAATCGTCGTTTAAACAAGAACGTTTTTCACTTTTAATGAACTGTAAAGCTGCAAAAGCAAAATCAAAGTATTTCCCAATTAGTTAGTCATGTCGATTTTTTTCGAAGAAAATTACAGTTATTTAAATCTGATTTAAATAACAATATTTTCTATTATTTTCCGTCGTGCCAGATTCTTCTTGAAGAACACGGGAGTAGGTGTAGTTTCAAAGAAAATGTTAATTTCGTAAATTCCATTATGAAAGAATTCGATATCCGTTTCACTTGCAAATTTTTATAACCCTTTAACAATATCATCATACCCCAAACTTCGAGACTTCGGACTCCGAATTTATTCTATGTTCGGATCCACGTATTTATTTGAGACGTCTTTTTCAAAAATGAAGTTCATTAAAAATGAAAAACGTTCTCGTTTAAACGACGATTCTTTGCCGCGTCTTATGCGTCTTGCTACGAGTAATGTATAGGTCGACGTTCCTGCTATTGCTTGTAAAAAGACGCGAGATTCGTGAATCTGAATGTGAATATTTTTTATTTTATTTCATATTTTTCTAATCTTGCTTCTTTTTAAATAATTCAAGCTATTAAAAGGTCGTCTCAGTCTTCAGTGGATTAGGCCTAACTGGGAAACCACTTTAAAAAAACGCGCCGGTAATAGTACCCCCTGGGTGATGTAGAAAGCTATTGAAAATATACACGGTACGGTCCTGAGCCTTACAAGGCGGTATGGCTGTGTGTGAGACGTAAAAGGTAAGTGGGGAGCGGTAGGAGGACTCAACCAAAAACCAGGCGATTTGAGCAGTTTCTGCCAACCACTACTTTAACAGGATAGGTATACAGTCTAGCAGTGTGTCTCTGCTCATCAGGCAACTGCTGCACATTTCTTCCACCCTCTCAAGGAAGGTGTGAATATTAGAATTGCCATCGTAAGTGCAGTTCCATTTTCTAATTTGATTGGTGAATTTTATTTCTTCAGGGCATGGTGTGCGGATGTTCCTTTGAGAGAGCCTACTATGTATGGATTCCTGCCTCGTCTCTCTTCTTGGGAGTTCTCTTCTCGGGAGTTCTCTTCTCGAGAGTTCTCTTCTTAGAGGTGCTCCATGTCCTGGAGAAGTATCCCTGTAGACGATCCTTGTCCTGGCACGTGGTACTTCGGTCGTCCTTGGCGGTAGCATCGACAATCTTGACGCCCTATGGATTTCATTATCTAATGATGACTGCAGTGACGTGATGGTCCTGGGAATCCTAGATGTTGATGCAAAATGGCTAATTCCTGCGGGATCTTGTAGGGTGCGAGATTCGTTCTCGATCTGGACTTCTGAACGTCCTGTTCTCAAGATATTTTTCCTTGAACTCCTGATTGACCGAGGTGTACTCGTCGTACTGATTTCGCCGGCATTTGGGTCCTCAGTTTCTTCATTTTATGTTTCTTGAATTCCTTCGGAAACAGCTTTCTTTAGTTCTGCTATGAGCTTTTCCCGTGAGTCTTCCTCATTGGGGTTGATTCCCCGTTTCTTTAACTCTTCAATTATTCTTGCTTTAGTTAATTTTTGGACCCATGTGGTTCCTTTTTTGGGTCGTCCAGCCATGGTTCCTTCGAGTGCCTAAAAATATCTTCTTTGGACTTCTGTGTCTTTTTTTTTTCTTCTTCTCTAAGGTTCTTCTTTGGACCCTTTTTTTAGTCCAGTTCCTCTTCCTTGAGGTTTGGACGTTTTTGGTCCCAATTCCTATTCGGGCGCCAAAACTTGTAACGAACTTCGTCCTTTTAATCTCAAATTCGAGAGTGGTTTCTATACCATAGGTCCTTCGTAGTCTAAATCCTTCGGCGAAGCACAGCGAGCCTCCGTATTCTTCTGTAGAATAATTCCCTCGGGAGGTCTTACTAGCCACTCTGCTCAGTAAGGTAGTTGGCCAGGGATAGTTAAGGGAAATAATCACCGTAAACAAGTTTAAAATATCAAAAAAAAAATATAAGTCTCTGTATTCTGAATTCAATCTTTTATACATTTGCCACGTCCAGTGTCCAAATCAGGCTATGATATTTGAATTTGGCGCGTTAATGGGCGTGGTATATATATATATATATATATATATATATATATATATATATATATATATATATATTGAGACGTTTCGCGCGCCTCCGCTAGTCCTAAAAAGACGTTTTTTTACGAGGTGGGCTAAACGCGTGTAAAGATTCGTGTACTGGACGGGCAAAGTCTAGGATAATTTTAATAATTAATTCCCTAGTGACGTTTCAGGATTTTCTAGGGATAAGGATCAATTTATTCTTTAAGGTAATTTAAAGGAGTATCTGATGGTCCTTTTAGTAGAGGGCCTTTCCTTTCCCTCTCTTACTGCGGTCAATAAGGGCTCGAGCGCAATGTCGAGGGCTTATTGCGTTTTTTCACGATCAATGAGAGCTCGAACGCAATGTCGAGGGCTCATTGATTTTATCAATAAGGGCTTAAGCGCGATGTCAAGGGCTTATTGATTTTTCTTCGCGGGCAAATCCACGTTCTATCCGTTTTATCTTTTAATCCCTTTTGAATTTTTCTTAGGTGATAGTTAATGAGAGCTCGAACGCAATGTCGAGGGCTCATGGATTTATAATTTAAATAATGTAATCAGTGAGGGCTCGAGCGCAGTGTCGAGGGCTCACGGACTTATATTATAAATAATGTAATCGGTGAGAGCTCGAGCGCAATGTCGAGGGCTCACGGATTTTATGTTTTAAATAATTTTGATGATGAGAGCTTGAGCGAGATGTCGAGGGCTCTCGGATCTTTTTACTCTTTTTTTTTTTTTAAATGATAATTGTGATCGGTGAGGGCTCGAACGCAATGTCGAGGGCTCACCGATTTTATCTTTAATGACTTTAATCAGCGAGAGCTCGAGCGCTATGTCGAGGGCTCGCGGATTTATATTTGATCTTTAATGAACCGTGAGAGCTTGGACGCAATGCCAAGGGCTCACTGGTTTTCTTCCTACTAATCAACAATAAGGGCTTGAACGCTATGTCAAGGGCTTATTGTGTTTTTGGGAATCTACCATAAGAGCTCGGACGCTATGCCGGGGGCTTATGGTATCTTTGAATTTGCAACAGGGCAAATACTGAGATCCGATTTTTGTTCTGTGATCCTTATTCCGATCTAGCAGAAAATCGATCTGATTTTAATGAGGTCCTCTAGCTCCTTATATACTGTTCGGAGCGTGTCAACCCCGATCTGTCGCCTACCCCCACGATGGCTCTTCATCGGGAGGGGCTGGTCCTGGTTCACGTTGGCTAGTTTCAAATCCTGCTCTAGGAATTTGAATAGCGCGTGAAACAGTTACGGGAGTTGACTCCGCTATTGGTTGCCCCGGACAGATCCTAAGGATCTATTGGTTCTCATATAATTCAAATTTGAATTGTTCCGCATCTTCTGCGAGAACATTCGATAACGGAAATTTTCACTAGGTCAGTGAACGGATTTCTTTCTTAATTAGTACGTTTGCCCGTTCACTGACAGCGCTTAAGTCCTTTATCTAAGCCTCAGTGCTTATCACTGGCGCTCAGATAAGGACACTATCCTTCCTTATCGATCCTTTTGATCGATAAGGATGTATTTCGATGTTTTCTATTTGTGCTCTCAGAATACGGGCGCTGCTGTATAAGGACAGCAAATTATCGCCCATTTATCCATCATTGAGCATATTAATTGATCTATATAGGAAATAGATCTTCATGATTCTATGTTTAAATATGATGAGTTCCACATGTTAGAAATGACAGGATTTCTAACCTGTGGAATCAATATTAACTTGGATGCTTTAAATTCCTATTTTTCCGGTTATCAGGTACTAGAAATTGGAGAGATTGTTCTTCCAATTTCTTTTAATTTAATTCTCATGATCAATAAGGGCTTGGGCGCAATGCCAAGGGCTTATTGATTTTAATCATAATATTAATTTTGTAATCAATAAGAGCTTGAACGCAGTGTCAAGGGCTTATTGATTTGTATAAATAATTGATTGTAATTTATAATCAATAAGGGCTTGGGCGCAATGCCAAGGGCTTATTGATTTTAATAATGAAAGAAATTGAATAATTTGAAGGATGGTGGTGTTTTTGGGAGAGAAGGACCCTGAAACGTCACATCACCCCCCCAAAGAAAGTAAATCCTTACTGTGTAAGGATGTGCTTTCTTTCCTAAAATTATAACAATTTGTTTTTGATTGTGAAGATAAATCTACTACTTATTTTATTCAATTAATGCGGCCAGTTTCCGAAGATTTCATCCTCACTGGCGTCTCTTGTCAGATCTATTACACAGTTTTTGCTCGTGAACTCTCGTCGACGGCGTTGTTCCTCCTCCTTTTGCCGCTGGCGCCTTCCTCGTGATGATGTTGGCAGCTTGGTCCTGGAGTACCTCCGGATGGTGGGGTCCAGTTTGATGTCCACCTTTTCGATCCGGACTATTTTTGGACGTTTTTTTTCGGGTGCTGTTTTAGGTTGTTCCAGCGTGTGATCCTTGGTACTCGCTTCGTTATCGCCAATGTGTTGGAGCGCCTCGATGGTCTTCCGTAATTCGTCCTGAAGGCGTTTTTCCTTTTCCTTATCTTCTTCTAAGGTCCATTGGATAGCCGCTATCTCCATCCAGGCTGGGTCCACTTGGCTTTGCTTATTTCTAGTGGAGCGAATTGTTTTGTAGGCTTGGTGGATCCGCATCTTTGAACCTTTCTGGAACGGCTTGGGCCGTAGTGTTCGGATGCCTTCGTCAGGAGTGCTCGTCGTTTGAGTTCCAGCGTCTTGCTTCATGTCGATCTTCTTGGTAGTTCGTAGTGATTCTACTGACCAATTAGTAAGTAAATGCCGTTTGATCGCCTTTATATGTTGTAAGGGGTGTTTTGATTTTTGATAATTATTGATTGAAAAACTTTGAATCGAATTCTCATGTTTATCTTTTTTTTTTCTAGATTTTGAAAGTCGCGCCCAGTGTTTGTAACTGAAATTTTCTTTAGGCTGAGCCTGCGCATTCTAAAGCTGTGAGCCGATAATGTAGAAAATTGACTGTTGTCGAAAGGTAGTTTTCTTTTTAAATTATTATTTTATTTTATTATTTTCTTTGTTTTTCTTACCATTTGTTTAATGGGTATGATCCGTACATGTTTCTTCCAGTTTGTAGTAATGTTTTTGTGAAGAGGTGTGCAGAATTAATTCCCTTTCTTCGATATTAATTGTAGCTTTTGTTTTTTTTAGGAAGTTGACTCCTAGAATGCATTCTTCTTCCAGGTCTGGCATTATTATTGCCCATACATTGGTAGTCACCGCTCCTAAATTGATATCTACATAGACTTTCTTATTCGTCATAACGATTTTTTCTGTGTTGATTCCTTTCACCCCGTCTTTCTCGAAGAAGGTAAGCATTTTGGAAAATGTGCCTTTATAGTTGTTGTTATAAAATTCCTCGGAAATTAATGAGATGTCCGCCCCAGTATCGAGCAGCGCTATAGCCCGTGTGTTTCCAATGTTTATTCGAAGCGTAGGGCACTCGTTAGGGACCGCAAGTTCCCTAAATGCTGCTGAGATATATTCATCGTTGATAGGTTCCATGTTGCTGGTAGATACTTCGATGTCGATCGTGTCGCTGGCAACTGTTGATTTCTCTGGATCGGATCTGACTTATATAGTCCTGGATGATCCCTTTTTGGGAATTTTATCCCTTCTTGGGAATTTTATCCCCTCTTTGGGGAATTTTATCCCCTCCTCTCTTTTTTTTTTTTTTTTTTGTAGTGGGGAAAGGAATAATTCCTGATGGGAATTGTGAGGATCGAGTCCTTACTCTGTTAATTCCTCATGTTTGTAAGGTTTTAGATCTTGCACATGGTACATCCCTCTTTCTTCGATTGAGTTAATTTGCTCCAGAATGTACGTTGATGTTTTAATGCGTTTTTTAATTTTATAAGGTCCCTCGTAGACTGCCATGAATTTTGCTATTTTCTTCGCCGCTGGGCTGGATACGTTTAATGCTCTTGCCAATACTAAATCACCGACTTGGAATTCTTGAAACTTGTGATTTTTGTTATATTTATCGGCTTCTTTTCCTCGCTTTCGTTGTATAGATTGCCGTACGAGGTGCAATTTTTGCTCATACGGAGTTTCTTGTGGTTGTGGACGTGTTTGAAACCAGTCCTTCCAAGGTCTTGATGGTTCCTGATTTAGTTGGATCTCGACAGGAGTAAATCCGGTCGTCTCATGGTGAACCTCGTTGATGCAAGTTTCAATGGTAGGTAGCCATTGCAACCAAGAGGCATGATTGTCACCTAGGAAGGTTCGAAAGAATCTACCCAATTCTCTATTGACCCTTTCCACAGGGTTTGCTTGTGGGTGTCGAATTGAGGTTAATATTGCTTGTATATTTTTCTTCTGTAAAGATTCTTTCCAACATCGTGACGTAAATTGGGTCCCTTGATCTGTTAAAATCTTTTCTGGTTTCCCATATTTCTCCACATAATCCGAAAATAGATGTTTCAAGGTTTCCTTTGTTGTAGCTCTTTTTAATGGATACAGTCGAACAAATTTTGAAAAAATATCAATTATTGCCACTATGTACTTGTATCCTTGTTTTGCTGTAGGTAAAGGACCGTAAAAATCTAACGCAATCAATTCCGTTGGTTTAGTGGGAGCGATGAATTGCCTGTTTCCAAAAGATCCCACGGTGTTTATTTTGTTTCGTTGACACGAATCACAAGTGGCGATGGTTTTCCGGATAAATTTATGCATTTTTGTGATGCAGAAGTCTTCTCGAAGGATGTAATAACACTTCTTCGAGCCGATGTGGCCATAGATTTCGTGGCATTCTTTCACTAAAGATGAAAAATGTTCCTTTGGGACCATAGCCTTCCATTTATCGTTAGACTTTACGTAAACGATATCATCCAGTAGTAGGTGTTGTGGAAAATTTGCAGGATATTGTTGTAAATCATCCTTGAGTTTCCTTAATTCCTGGTCTTGATCTTGTTTGTTTCCCAAATTGTTTAGAAAATCCTGGATTTGTGGTGATAAATCTCTGGCTAATGGGTACAAGCCTAAACGAAGTTCCTGCTGGTTTGTTACATTTCCGTTCATTTCAGGTCTACTAAGGAAATCGGCAACTTTATTGAGCCTGCCTGGACAATGTTCAATCGAGGTGTCGTAGTCTTGGATTGCCAGAATCCACCTTGTTAACCTGGAGTTGACTAGCCTGCAGCTTTTTAGGAAAGTTAAGGCTGCATGATCCGTGATAAGGTTTATTTTGGCTCCCATGACGTAAGTTCGAAACTTCTGTAGTGCCCAGACTATACTTAATAATTCCTTTTCGGTAGTATAATAGCCAATTTCAGGACCTTTTAATGTCCTACTTGCGAAACAGATTACTTCATCTTCCAATTTTTCATTTTTCTGAAATAATACGGCTCCTAGAGCATAATCACTGGCGTCTGTTTGTAAGAAGAACGGTTTTTTATGATACGGGTATTGAAGAATAACTTCGTTGCAAAAGTTTTTCTTAGCTTCTTCGAAAGCCACAGAATGTCTTTCTTCCCATGCCCATTTGGCTCCTTTCTTTATTAAATCGAGTAATGGGATTATTGTATTCGCGTGTTTGTTGGTAAATTTCGCGTAGTAATTTAATAATCCCAGAAATCCTCTTAATTGTTTTGCATTTTTAGGTTTTTGAAATGCGTGGATTGCCTCGATTTTCTCTGGATCCGGTGAGATTCCTTTGGAGGATAATATGTGGCCTAAAAACCGGACTTCTTCTTTGAAAAATGAACATTTTTTGAAACTTATGGTGAGTCCGTATCTTCTGAGGCGATGAAAAAGTTCATCAAGGTGATGAAGATGTTCCTTGAAGTTCGTGGAAATGCAAAGCATGTCATCGACAAAATTGATGATATGGTCGCCGATGCCTCGAAGAACAGGGTCTAGTCCTCTCACCAAACTTGCGGTGCTCGTTTTTAATCCAAAGGGAGTTACCATAAATTCATAGCATTTTCCGCAGTGAGTAAATGCAGTATACTTTCTTGAATTCTCATGCAATGGCACTTGCCAGAAACTTGTTGTTAAATCCAGTGTCGACATTATTTTCGCTCCTCGACATTGTTGAAATAGAATTTCTGGAGGTTGCATGCACTCATTGTCGGAGAGTATAATTTTATTTAGTTGCCTTGCGTCGAGGCAAAGTCTGACGCTTCCATCCTTTTTGATGACGGTAACCATGGGGTTCACGTATGGACTGGTTGAGGGTTGAATGATCTTCAGGTTCTTCATTCTTTGTATTTCCGCATCCACTTTTTCTCGATGAGCCATTGGTATTGGATATGTTTTTGCCTTCAATGGTTCATGTGGAATTACCTGGAGTTCATGTTGGTACCCTTTCAGCTTTCCTGGTCTTTTGTCAAAAATTTTCCGGTGTTTTTCCAGTAGCTTTTGGAATTCTGATTTTTCTTCTAGTGATAAGTTATGACAATTGTCGACTTTCTCTTGAATTTCTTGATCACTTGGTAGAAATTCCTCTTGTTCCTTATCGACCAAACTTATTCTTTGTTCGTGATTCCCCGTTTCTAATCTTAGCTGGAATTTTTGGGACTTCTCGTTTTTAACTTTTAGCTGGTATTTACTTAAATTGATAAGTGATTCAGCTTTGTGTAAAAAGTCAGCGCCGAGGATGCACTTTGTTGTTAATTTTGGAATTATCAACACTATTACTTGTGCTTCAAAATCTTCAATTTTTACTTTTGCGAAAACTTGTTTCGTAATTCGTGTCGCTTTTTCAGAAACCGCGCCTCTGATGGTGGTGTTGCAAACCGGCAGCGTGGGTGCTGACCCTAAGGTTTTCTTGTTCTCATTAAAAAATTCTTCGGAGATGGCGCATACTTCGCTTCCTGTGTCGATGAGTGCGGCAACTGGGATACCTTCCAAACGTATCTGAACATAAGGACATCTCTTGGTTGTGTCTTTATGAATGGTTGGATTTTCTTCCAAGAGATCTGATCTGGTGTCCTTCCCGATCGTTAACATTGTCTGCGTCGTCTCTATGGGAAGGGAGTTTCGGGAGACAACGCAAATTCGTTTCCCGGAGCTTCTAAGGAAGTTGCTCCTGCTCTTTCCATTTCAGAATCCGAGTCGGAATCGGTTTCTTCTCTCAGAGATCTTATATTCTTTTTAAATTCCTGGATTCTTCTTGGTTCAAGAATTTTTTTGCTGGCATGAGGTTTTGAAGATGTCTCCTGCTTTTCTAAAGCTTTTACTTCCAGTGATCTCTGAAATGCTGGATTTCTTTTCTCGAATGGTTTTGCTTCCCTTGAGTTCTTGTTCTGCTCTAAAGGCTGGTTCCATGAGTTTTTAGAATCCTTGTACCTGGTACCTTGATCTCTCTTATTATTAAGAGTGCCACCTTGATCAAACCTTTCCAGTAGATCGAGAAAATCATTAATCCTTTTTAATCCTCGGGCTAGAACTGCCGTTCTAATTTCCTCGGAAAAGTGTCTCGCCAGTTTTAGGACGATATGTTCGTCTGATGGAGTCTCCGATAGTTCCTTTGCAATGGCAATTTGTTTCAAGGCATACTCCACTCTTGTCGTCTTTTTCGAGGTATCATAAAAGCCAAATTCTAAGTCCTCTCGAACTTTATGTTGCTTTTCCTCGTTCCAATACCTTTGTTTGAAAAGACTGCAGAAATCTTCTACAGTTTCTACATCTCTCTCAACAAGTGACCACCAGTCTCTTGCAGACCCTGAAAGTCCTTGTGAGATGATAACTTTGATATCGTGATGCCTTCCCAAGGCGGCATGGTATTTTCTTAAGTCATTGATGTATCGAATCGGCCTTTCTGAAGGTGCATTCTTAAATGTAGGCAGTGTTAGTTTGGGGTTTCCCCATAACTTATTGTCGCTCGTTGCCGATGGAGTGTTGACCATATTCATTGCGCCAGATTCTCGGCTGCTGCGACTCAGAAATCTCTCCGGATTTCTGATGGGTGATTGCATTTCTGCGAGGATGCTTCCAATGTCGGATCTATACTCAGTTTGGCATTCTTTAAGAGCCTTATCCATGCTTTCTTTTATCCTTCGTTCCGATGTGCTGACTTTTACATCTATGGATTCCTCTAGGTGCTTTAATCGCTGGTCAAAGGATGTCAGCAGAGCTTTATTATCTTCCTTCATTTGCCTCAGCATTTCCATCATGGTATTTTCTTCTTGCCTTCGTGGCGCATAAACTTGCCTTAGCGGCATGCGGGCGGCGTAGGATGGTAATCTTCCTGTAGATTGTTGAATGTTGATCTCCGGACTTGACGTGTATCCGTGTGCTTCTTCTTGATCCATTTCAAGATGATTTTAATTTCTTGATTTTTGTATTAAATTTCTTGATTGATTCTTCTAGGTTAATCTTGAGAAATATACGTGTTGCCTGAATTAGAATTATTTATGAATTTATTCTATGTGAAATTCCTAATTTTGCCCGTCCCTGTTCGGGCGCCAATGAGACGTTTCGCGCGCCTCCGCTAGTCCTAAAAAGACGTTTTTTTACGAGGTGGGCTAAACGCGTGTAAAGATTCGTGTACTGGACGGGCAAAGTCTAGGATAATTTTAATAATTAATTCCCTAGTGACGTTTCAGGATTTTCTAGGGATAAGGATCAATTTATTCTTTAAGGTAATTTAAAGGAGTATCTGATGGTCCTTTTAGTAGAGGGCCTTTCCTTTCCCTCTCTTACTGCGGTCAATAAGGGCTCGAGCGCAATGTCGAGGGCTTATTGCGTTTTTTCACGATCAATGAGAGCTCGAACGCAATGTCGAGGGCTCATTGATTTTATCAATAAGGGCTTGAGCGCGATGTCAAGGGCTTATTGATTTTTCTTCGCGGGCAAATCCACGTTCTATCCGTTTTATCTTTTAATCCCTTTTGAATTTTTCTTAGGTGATAGTTAATGAGAGCTCGAACGCAATGTCGAGGGCTCATGGATTTATAATTTAAATAATGTAATCAGTGAGGGCTCGAGCGCAGTGTCGAGGGCTCACGGACTTATATTATAAATAATGTAATCGGTGAGAGCTCGAGCGCAATGTCGAGGGCTCACGGATTTTATGTTTTAAATAATTTTGATGATGAGAGCTTGAGCGAGATGTCGAGGGCTCTCGGATCTTTTTACTCTTTTTTTTTTTTTAAATGATAATTGTGATCGGTGAGGGCTCGAACGCAATGTCGAGGGCTCACCGATTTTATCTTTAATGACTTTAATCAGCGAGAGCTCGAGCGCTATGTCGAGGGCTCGCGGATTTATATTTGATCTTTAATGAACCGTGAGAGCTTGGACGCAATGCCAAGGGCTCACTGGTTTTCTTCCTACTAATCAACAATAAGGGCTTGAACGCTATGTCAAGGGCTTATTGTGTTTTTGGGAATCTACCATAAGAGCTCGGACGCTATGCCGGGGGCTTATGGTATCTTTGAATTTGCAACAGGGCAAATACTGAGATCCGATTTTTGTTCTGTGATCCTTATTCCGATCTAGCAGAAAATCGATCTGATTTTAATGAGGTCCTCTAGCTCCTTATATACTGTTCGGAGCGTGTCAACCCCGATCTGTCGCCTACCCCCACGATGGCTCTTCATCGGGAGGGGCTGGTCCTGGTTCACGTTGGCTAGTTTCAAATCCTGCTCTAGGAATTTGAATAGCGCGTGAAACAGTTACGGGAGTTGACTCCGCTATTGGTTGCCCCGGACAGATCCTAAGGATCTATTGGTTCTCATATAATTCAAATTTGAATTGTTCCGCATCTTCTGCGAGAACATTCGATAACGGAAATTTTCACTAGGTCAGTGAACGGATTTCTTTCTTAATTAGTACGTTTGCCCGTTCACTGACAGCGCTTAAGTCCTTTATCTAAGCCTCAGTGCTTATCACTGGCGCTCAGATAAGGACACTATCCTTCCTTATCGATCCTTTTGATCGATAAGGATGTATTTCGATGTTTTCTATTTGTGCTCTCAGAATACGGGCGCTGCTGTATAAGGACAGCAAATTATCGCCCATTTATCCATCATTGAGCATATTAATTGATCTATATAGGAAATAGATCTTCATGATTCTATGTTTAAATATGATGAGTTCCACATGTTAGAAATGACAGGATTTCTAACCTGTGGAATCAATATTAACTTGGATGCTTTAAATTCCTATTTTTCCGGTTATCAGGTACTAGAAATTGGAGAGATTGTTCTTCCAATTTCTTTTAATTTAATTCTCATGATCAATAAGGGCTTGGGCGCAATGCCAAGGGCTTATTGATTTTAATCATAATATTAATTTTGTAATCAATAAGAGCTTGAACGCAGTGTCAAGGGCTTATTGATTTGTATAAATAATTGATTGTAATTTATAATCAATAAGGGCTTGGGCGCAATGCCAAGGGCTTATTGATTTTAATAATGAAAGAAATTGAATAATTTGAAGGATGGTGGTGTTTTTGGGAGAGAAGGACCCTGAAACGTCACAATATATATATAT
>CATKWD010000036.1:0-77376 GCA_949825005.1 Gasteruption jaculator
ACTATACATTAAAACATATATTTTTACATTATTAAGTAATTTAAATATAAATTCTAAATAATTATAATTTTTTCATAAAACTTACTTTCTGACACTACGGGTACTCTGGGTCCAGGAGACCCGAATTGAATTTTTCAATGCTCCTAGCTCCGTAGGTGACGTCGCACTGGAATGGCACGAGTGCTCCCTCGATTTGGCACACAAAGAAGGATTTTTCCCCGCTATAACGAATCCCCCTCCCCTGCGCCCCTCCGAGATATTCACATATACGATTTTGCGCTCGGGTCTGTCAGGCCCAGAGTACCCGCTGAGGGTTAACAATCACCCCTAAATTTAATGAAGTTTTTTATATTTTTATCGTGTTCTACGTCAAATTTCCTTTCGAAAACACATTTTTTATTGATGGGTTTATAATTGGTACTATACGAAAAAAATTAATTAATTTAGCGCGGTTCGTCACATCGGCATGCGGGTCACATCTTACGGTCCATTTTATTGTCTCATGTCGTTTTTCTTCGAAATAATAATAATTATAATATTTTTTCCATCAAATAATCGTATCTGTTAGCCAAGGAAACTTTATAAAAAAATTTTTAAATAAGACATAATATACATATTTTTAGACTATTATGTAATATAATACTGGACAAGATACTTATTTACAAACTACAACGTATCGAAATATTAGTAAAATAATTAACATTTTTCAATGATAAATGTTTTTATTTATTTATATCCTCAAATTTTTATAAAGTTTCCTTGGCTAACAGATACGATTATTTGATGGAAAAAATATTATAATTATTATTATTTTGAAGAAAAACGACATGAGACTGTTGCGTCCTCGCTCGGCAGGGATTGGACAAGTCTCGCGAATTGGACGATTTCCGGGAGGAAAACGCCGCACGAGGGGACCGGTTATCCTGCGAGTGAAAACGAGGCTTTTCCTTTATCGGGGATCGGACGTCGAGGGTCGATATACCCACGCTCGACAATGCAAGTAGCGGAATCGCGCGTCAACTCCGTCGGATTCGACCGCCGCGAACCTCGACGTTGAATCTGTCAGGATGGAATTATCGTCGGGGCTCGGGATGGCGTGCGATCTAAGGAGTGGGCGAAAGGCTAAGCGAGAAAGGGGCAGAGCCGAAGCCACGCCCTCAAACCACGTGGGTTACGCCCACTGGTATGGCAAAAGTCGAGGTCCGAAATCGGGAGGAAAAGATGGATAGGGCCCTTTTTGTTCAAGGCAAGCACTTATGCCCTTTATACGGGGCGGCCCTGCGTTTCGAAATTTGTTTTATTTTGCTACTGGGATGCGCACACGGGGCTATGCACGCATGAGGGTGGAAACTAAGTTCCGCACACGTTATAGGGTTATCAATGACCTTCGGAAAAGGGGGAAGGGTCACTGAGAATAAATTTGTTATGTGAACCAATTCTTACCTTTAGTTTTATTTAAAGGGGACCTAGAACGAATCCGTGGATGTCAGAGGTCCTGGAATTCCCAGCTCGGCCTGGAGCTCCCTGAGTTCCTCGCGTTCCCTTCTCTCGACGAGGGCTCGGATCTCGGGATACTCGAACCCAAGCCGCAGGTTTGAAACAGGTTCTGGAGAACCAACCGGGGAATAAGATGGGGGAGAAAGCTGGAACTGATCCAACGGATCTTCCTCGTCGCTGGGGTTCTCGTCCGCCGACTCTTCCTGCTCCTCCGATGAATCGTTGAAGAGCTGGTCTAGCAGGTCCCGCTCTTCCTCCTCCAATGGATCGTCCGGGCGCTCCTAGGGCAGGTCGTTCTCGAAGGGGAACTCAGCCAAGGGATTCCCGTGGGCGAAAGGGTTGACAAAGTTCCGCATGAGGAGGGGATCCTTGACGTAGGGCACCAGGGATCTTTGAATTGGGGGTTTTCAACTAATTGGGGACCGCGACCTGACGTTCACAAGGGGGACCGCTTCGAAATAATGGTTCAAAAAAAACGGCTTACCCTTGCTATTTCTCTGGCAAAGTCAATCGATCCGGATTAAATCGGATTCAGAAGTCCGGGTGGCCCCTCGAGAGTTGTCCTCGCTGGATCCTCCTTGGACGGCTGGTGATGTCGGGGTGAACCCTCAGGTGGTGAACGCAGAATAAAGTTGTTACGCACACACACAAGTTCGAAAAGGTCACTTAGTCTATGTTAATGATTATAACGAATAAACTTGATTTATAAGAGGATATATTTAACAAAGCGTTCAAAGGTTACAAGTTGCGCGATTACACTTAAATCTATAAAAGTAACTGAATGTTATCGAAATATTCTAATAATGCAAACTACACGAATTCACTTAAATTTACGGACGTAACTAATGATATTATTTGCAACAATGAAAAGGAAATACAAAAAAAACGCGAACACGAACTAAGTTATAATCAGACGTTTGGATATCGGGATACTTGATTTTTTCTAAGTTCTTTCTTTATATAGAAGTATGATGGAATTTAAACAGAACCAAAGGTGAATAACTACTCTTCTCGAGTCAAGTTTTCTCGTGGAGTGTTGAGTCGGAACTGAAGATTTTCGGATGCAGCACGGACCTCCTCAGCTTCGTTGCTGCGGTTCCCCTACCTTCGAGGAAGGCGGTCCAGTGATCACGAGGTGTCTTTCCCATGCATTCCTTTGTCGCTCAGGGTGACAAGATTCTTGGAACGACGCCTCTTGACCATCGGATGTTTAGTCTAGGATTGGCGACTACTTTTCGGAGATGCTTTGTGAAAGTCACACCGCCGCTGATCATCGCTCATTCGAATAAACAGCACTTGATTTTACTTCTCCAAGGTGCCCTTTGTAATAAGATATACCTTGGATTTCGGAGAATTTAGTATCGAGCCTAGTATTCCAGATATACAAACGTCATATTTATCGACACGGTGCACGATAAAACCTTCGTTAAGATTTCATTTCTTTCTTTTGATTGAAGCCGACAATGACAGGTTTGATCATACCTCGTGTTTTTCCTTCGGGAATATATCGCATCCTGTTCACTTTTATTTATCTTTTAATTTCAACGAAATCGATTATCTTTTAATTCCAGTGGAATCATTTATCTTTTAATTCCAGTGAAATCGAATCGTTAAGTTGAAATTCTAAACCAAACTCAGGAGGTACAGATATTTTCCTTCCGGTTATTCTTTGTTTAATACGCAATTACGATTAAAATTCTACCGATTCTGAAATCGAACGGTCTTAACTTAAAATGAAAATGAATCGCTGTTCGGGTAGAGTAGCGCGCAAATTGCATTGATTGCATTTCGGAGAAAGGCTATTCTCTTCCTCTCTAGACCTATATGCTAGTTGATTACTATATATTTTGGATATTATTTCTCTATCCTTGATTGTCGCAACGCTTCCCCACGTAGTTTTAAAGGAAATCTGTTTTCGCATTATTTCCAAAGCTTGAAGCGTGCTGATTTTCGCGCGACGGAACGAGGTGTGTTCTTAAACTTACCGCGTTTGAAACGATCGTAACCGTCTAACCGAACAATATGATTGGCGGATGCACAGAACTAGCCCAATCTCCCGCGCTTTTATGAATGATGAGGATGTAAGTTCTCCGGTTTATCGGGAAACGAAAATTGAATTATTGTCTATTCTGTTAGTAAATTCACCGATTTTCCTTTTCCGGGTCTCTTATATCCTCATTTACAATTAGTTTTACTAATTTTCTCTTTTAGATACTGATTAGGAGACTTCTGTTTGGACTAGGTGAACAACTCGTCCCGAAATATGGGTGAATAATCCCAGTTTCTAATGAAAAAATTAATGTTTACATTATTATGATGATATATGCGTAATTACTTGATAATAAAATTGAAGTAAAATAAAATGATTAAGTAAAACCTAAGATAAAGTTCCTTTTTTTTGCTTTTGTATTTTGTTTGTGTATTTGAGAAGGAATATAGATATATGCGTAGTTATTTGATAATAAAATCGAAGTAAAATTCTGAGTAAACCCTAAATAAAAATGATTAAGTAAAACCTAATGTTAAGATTCCTTTTTCTTCTTTTTGTGTATTTTATATGTGTTTAAAATGAATATAAATGAATATAATTGGTGCGTCTAGTTAAGCGAAACTAAACCTTGTATTGTCAGAGCAGAAGCGAAATAGCAAAACTTGAATATGTAATGAAAAAAAATGGAATTAAACCTAAAAAGAAAATAATGCTAATAAAACGAATGTCTTTTCTTTTCACAGGCGCTGCCTCTGCTTATCTGAGCGCTGGTAAGGAGGATGTCATCTGTGGATACGATCTGCACGTCAGTAATGAAGGTGGCTGTTCATGGACGTAATTCCTCATTTTCGGGTGACGACGCTGTCCGCGGACGTAACAAGACAATAAAATGGACCGTGAGATGTGACCCGCATGCCGATGTGACGAGCCGCGCTAAATTAATTAATTTTTTTCGTATAGTACCAATTATAAACCCATCAATAAAAAATGTGTTTTCGAAAGGAAATTTGACGCAGAACACGATAAAAATATAAAAACCTTGATTAAATTTGGGGGTGATTGTTAAAAATCGATTTAAACATTTAAATTGTTTATAACAATTAGAATTTGTTAATAATTTTTTTTCAAGTACTTTTTTATTATAGCTCGTTCTTTTGCCTTTAAAATGAAAAAAAATGATTTCTGTAGCTCAAACATAACCAAAGTTATGAATTTTTTAACAATACACAATAAGCCAAAAATCGAAGAATTTTCAAAATTTCCATCCTTTCTATTTCCCCGAAAAAAAATATTTTTGTAAATTCCTCAAATACGTATGTTTTTTGTTGTTGTATAGAACACGTAAAAAAAGTTTCAACTAAATCAAAAATGTGTCGGTCAAATTTTGACCAAATCTGTACGGTTTGTAAAAGAATGTCCCATATGCATAAAACACCTTGGACTTTTTGATTTTTGAGCAATCGTTTTCAACCTTCGTATCTGCGTTGATTGATTGATTGATATTTCTGACATAATAGAAATTATTCTAATAAAAAGTCTTTTCTTAGAAGAATTCCAAAAAACAACTATAGGTATAATCGTGGTCTGATTTCATTTGATCCAAAAAAATTTAGGTCTGCTTTTATCCGAAACTTGTTCGCAGATTTTAAAACATTTTTGGCCCTTTATAGAAAGTTTAGTGCGAAAAAAAGATTCAGAAACGAATTAACTAACTCGGACAATGACGAGAATTGTGAAAATGAAAATAATTTTAATCGGTGTAAAAGGCGAAGAATAAAAGTGACATATAGTAGTTCTGACATGAGTCGGAAACAGAACTGATCCAAGAGTCTAATGACACGAATTGTCAAATAACATGGACAAAAAATCATTTTGTACCAAAAATTTATAGATTTAATTCAAAACTATTTATATATTTATATCTCTAGAATTCGTAGATATAATTATAAACGAGTCCAACTATTATTGAGCCTAATAAAACAATAACAATGTAAATAATCTGGAAACAACAACGCGAAACGAATTGTACTGTTTATCGGCCATGTCCTTACTGATGACGCCCAATAAAAAACATTCAAGGAGTACTGGAGCACGGACGACTATCTACGCAGCGACATTTTTGGGAGAATAATGACCAGAGACAGGAACTTCCTGCTTCTCCGAATGCTGCAATTCTCCCACGAACCTAGATGCATTGGCGACCGCCTGATAAAAGCAAGAAAAATAGTCGATATGCTGCGAAAATCATTTGCTGCGGTGTTTCAGCCATACCAAGATCTATGTATAGATGAAAGTTTACTTTTATACAAAGGCCGTTTATCTTTCAAGCAATATATTCCGACCAAAAAAATAGGTTCGGGATAAAGTCATTCATTCTGTGCGATTGCAAAACCGGATTCGTACAGGATATGATAGTTTATACCGAAGCACTTACAGTTCCGACTAGTCCCATCAAGAGCATTGGGAAATCTGGAGCAATAGTCTTGGAACTCTTGAAGCCATGTTTAGGAAAGGGCCATACGCTTTATGTATATAACTTTTACTCAAGTTCCGCAATTATTCAGCCTATTACACGACAATCGCACAAATGCATCAGGAACAGCAAGAAGAAGACGGCAAGGAATGCCCAAGATCCAAGATAAATTGAAGAAAGGAGAAGCGTTGTTTCGTACCTCGGAAAATTTATTACTAATAAAATGGATTGATAAGAAGGAAGTATACGTGATCTCGACTATGCATACTGCAGACTTCGTGACAGTAATCAAATGTGGAGGAACACAGAATGTCCAAAAGCCTGTGTGTGTTGTAGACTATAATATTCAATGGGCATAGTTGATATGGTAATTAGTACTGTAAACTCAACTCAAAAAACATTAAAATGATACCGGAAATTTTTTTCATCTAATTGACATTTGTGTATGGAACGTGTACTGCCTTTATAAGCATAAAAGAAACGAAGACATATCCATGGCGCAGTTTCAATTGCACTTAATAAAACAAATAATTGATAAATACCATAATGATTACATAAATAATCAAAGAAGAAACACTGATCATCCGATGCGACTGACAGAGAAACACTTCACATCATTTTATACCTCAACAGGAAAGAATCGGAGCCGTCGGTGCGTAGTTTGCACTAAAAATGAGAAACAATCGGATTCACGATATGAATGCAAAGACTGCAATGTTGGGTTATGTGTGGATCCATGTTTTAAAATATATATCTAATTACATTATTAACAACATATTAAAAAATATGTAAACAGTAATTTTTATTGTGTATATAATGTTGTATAAATTTTACTTATATATTGGAAAAAAGCATTGTTTTATTAAGCATAGATCTTATATAAGGTTAGGAAAGTCTTCACACAAAGGAGGACTGACCATGTGCCATGTGCGCGTTTTCGGCGCGGCACCTCGTACAGCGGGAGTGTCGCGGCGAAAAGTGCGTTTGTACCGAAAGAGTTAATACAAATGAAAGAAGAAAATAAGGTCATGTTTGCTTCATTTGACAGTCGGCTAAAATTATTGGAAGAATCCAACGATGTAGAAGTACACACATCCGAACGAAGAATCAAGAAAAACATGGACAAAGTTCCGAAAGAATGCCAAAACGAATACAGATTAGGTATAGGAAGCATTATTGCGGAAATACAATCTCGTATTAGACATCGTGAGAGGTTTCTAGCCCGAAGTAACCAGGAATCAAGTGCAACGAACGCAACCAATACTCTTTCATCGAATGGACACAAATTATGGAGAATTCCCAAACTCACGCTACCCACGTTCAATAATGCATTATCTGAAAGACCAATAAGATACATAAATAATTTTAAAAAATACTATGCAGCGTTAGGCAGACATCATTTTTCAGGATCGGCAAGAGACTGGTGGTCGCTAATAGAACGGGATGTAGAGATAATTGAGGATTTCAGTAACCTGCTCAAGCAAAGGTACTGGAACGAAGAAAAGCAACAGAAAGTCAGAGAAGATTTAGAATTTGGTTTTTACGACATAACCAAAACGGCAACCAGAGTCGATTATGCACTTAAATTAATTGCCACTGCCAAGGAGCTAACTGAAGCGCTTTCCGATGAACATATCGTCTTGAAACTGGCCCGACACTTCTCTGAGGAAATTCGAACAGCTGTTCTACCCAGAGGACTGAAAAAGAGCAATGATTTCCCCGATTTCTTGGAGAGATTCAATCAAGGGGGTCTTCTAAACAGCAACAGAGATCACAGTTCTAGATCTAGGGAAACCAGAACTACTTTGAACTAACTTGACCATGTAATTAACTTTGTGGATGACATGCTCTACATCTCAACAAAGTTCAAAGAGCATCTTCGACATTTGGACGAACTTTTTAGCTGCCTCAGGAAATATGGACTCACCATATGCTTCAAGAAATGTTCATTCTTTTGAGAAGAAATTCGCTTTTTTTGGACACAGTCTGACATCCAAGGGCATCTCGCCAGATCCAGAGAAGATAAGCGCGATCCACGAATTTCCAAGACCTAAAAATATAAAACACTTAAGAGGTTTTCTGGGATTACTGAATTAATATGCGAAAATTACGAATGAACATGCAAAAACGATCGTCCCGCTACTTGAATTGATAAAAATGGGGGCTAAATGGAAATGGGAAGAAAAAAACTCAATGACTTTTGACCAGGCAAAAAATAACTTTTGTAATCATGTCATTCTTCAATATCCTCATCATCAAAAACCATACTTCTTACAAACGGACGCTAGCGACTACGCAGTAGGAGCAGTATTATTCCAAAGGAACGATAATTTAGATGATCAAGTCATTTGATTTGCAAGTAGGATAATAAAAGGCCCTGAAATCTGTTATTATACAACGAAAAAGGAACGTTTGAGTATAGAATGTATAGTATGGGCTTTACAAAAATTCAGAACATACATCATGAGAGCAAAAATGAACATAATTACCGATCACGCAGCCTTGACGTTCTTGAAAAGCTGCAAATTAGTAACTTCCCGATTAACAAGAAGAATTCTGGTCATTCAGGATTACGATACATCAAATAAGCATTGTCCTGGTAGACTCAACAAAGTAGCGGACTTCCTCAGTCGTCCTGAAATTAAAAAGGAAAATACAAAGCAACGTGAACTTTATTTAAGCCTATACCCACTAGCTAGAAAATTATCACCACAAATTAAGGACTGTCTAAACAATCTAGGAAACAAATAAAACCAAGATCAAGAACTAAATAATCTGAAGAATAACTTATGACAAGTCCGGAAAGTTTCCCGCAACACCTACTACTAGACGACATAGTTTATGTTGAAGCAAACGACAAATGGAAGGCAATAGTACCTAGGGAACATTTCTCCACTCTAGCAAGAGAGTGCCACGAGATATACGGGCATATAAGCACTAAAAAATGTTATTATATCCTCAGAAATGACTTTTATATACCAAAAATGCATCGATTAATTAAAAAAACAATAAGAACTTGCGATTCCTGTCAAAGGAACAAGATTAACACTACTGGTTCTTTTGAGGAGAGATAGTTCATAGCTCCAGATAAACCATCCAAGCTAATCGCACTAGACTTTTATGGTCCATTACCATCTGCGCAACAAGGATACATACAAATACATATTAGCTATACATATTAGCATACATACAAATACATATTAGCTATGATTGATGTATTTTCAAAATTTGTACGATTGTACCCCTTCAGGAAAGCAACAGCAAAAGCAACATTGGAATGTCTTTTCTCTGACTATATGGAGAAACATGGTAAACCAAAACGAGTACTAACGGATCAGGAAACCCAATTTACGTCAAAATATTGGATGGAAAACTTACAGATAAAAGACATTCGAGTTACCTTTACCTCTATAAGACACCCCCATGCAAACCCGGTTGAAAGAATCAATAGAGAATTGATTAGGTTCTTCAGAACTTTTCTAAAAGACAATCACTCGGCTTGGCTGAAATGGCTACCTATCATCGAAACATGTATTAACTCTTAACCACCTGACGTCGGTCTCATTGTCAGAGACTCTCGACTATTTGTTTTTAATTTTTTTCCCGTTATTATGCGCGTGACACAATCGTGAGTCATCATACTTTCTTCTTTCCCCCGCCAGTTCGTGTCGTGCGCTTGGCAGCTCCAGACGCACGTGCAATCAAAAATTAGAGGTAATGATTTTTTGCATGCGGTCCGTGTGACCGACGTCAGGAGGTTACGTAACATTAGTTAAATTATATTTTTTTTATTTTTGAAGGGTAATAATATTTCTAACACGTTCGCGGACACTAAAAGTTTCAACGACATCCAAATATTGACAGTCATTTTATTTCACGCAATGTGCTTGCCTAAGAAAATTTGTAAATACACGGAAAAAAGATAAGATAATACGAAAATACCTAAAGAATCAGTTAGTTATTACCATGACAGGTATAATAATTACAAAAACTGAAGGTTATACAAAATTAAATTCAAAATAATTGGCTTTAAAAGTTGCTAAATTTGAATGAAACAAGAATGCTGTAGCATTCATGTCATTCTGCATCACAATGAGAATGAATGCTATAGCATTCGCGTCCGCGAACGTGTTAATGGAGAAAAATATAGCTCAATGGTTAGAGGAGGTTGACATAAATTCTGAAGACTTATTATCAGTATCAGAACTTCCGAATGAAGACTGCAGTAACGTAGAAGATGTTCCAGTAGATGACGTCATTGAAGAAGAACGTCAGTCCGATTAACAAATCGAAGGTGATGGGCCTGACCTTCAACCCGTGGAACAAGAGAACGACATTAGAACGCCGATAGAGATTTCATTTTCCGACGATGATGATGTTCCACTCGCAAGATACCGCAACTACTTTGGTAAAAACCGATTTCATTGGACTTACTGTCCTCCTGTCTCAAGATCAAGGACTATGGCTCATATCGTCATACGGGAACCACCTGGACTCAAACGCAATTTTCAGGGTGTTCTGCACGAAAACACGAAGCCTCTGGATTTGCGGAGCTTATTTTTCACTGAAAGTATGTTGGGAGAAGTAGTAAAGCATACTAATGAAAAAATCAGAAAAATTCGACCTAATTACCAAAAGGAAACAGCTGTTCTAGATGTAATTGAATTCAAAGCCTTCATTGGTATGCTGTACAACACTGCCATTTTCAAAGAAATCCATAGACGCTACACATGCTGGTACAGCAAAGATGGCACAGGCAGAGAAATTTATCGCTGCCTTATGAGCAAGAACAGGTTTGAACTATTGCTCAACTGTCTTCGGTTTGATGATGATGCAAATACCCGAATTGACCCGAAAGCTGCACCTATATCGCAACTTTTTAAAATGCTTATTCAGAACTGTAAACACGTCTGTTCCAACGGCAGCTATGCTTGCATTGATGAAATGCTAGTAGCTTTCCGTAGAAAGTGCAAATTCAAAATGTACATCCCGAAAAAACCACACCAATATGGTTTGAAAATCATGTGCATTAGTGATGCTCAAACTGGATATCTGTTGGACGCTTACATGTACTTAGGAAAAAATTCTGATGGCAAAGGTCTACCAGCTGAGTTCCAAAAGATGAACAAATCTACCCAGGCAGTTTTGCGACTAATAACATCAATAGAAGGTACGCACAGAAACGTGACCACCGATAATCGGTTCACATCAATGGAGCTACTGAATGTGCTAAAACAAAAACAACTGACACTAATGGGTACCATGAAAAAAAAAAACAAGCGCGAAATCCCGCCTCAGTTTCTTCCCAGGCGTGATTGAGAAGTCGGATCGGCCATTTTTGGCATTGCATCTCATGCTACACTAACATCTTTTGTATCAAAGCCAAATAAATCTATGCTTGTTTTGTCCAGTATGCATCATACGCCAACCATTAATTCAAAACCGAGAAATCGGAAATAATCTTATTTTACAACAGCACAAAGGGTGGCGTTGATATGTTAGATTAGAAATGTGCTATTTACTCCACGTCTAGACGAACTTAACGATGGCCAATGGCAACATTTTATAGAATCCTTGACAAATCTTCATTAAACACGTACACAATTAGTAACATGAACCAAGCATAGTCAAAGGTTCAACGCCTGACATTCATAAAAAAACTTGGCAGAAGACCTTCTAAAACCTCACTTGGAACATCGCGTACAAAGTTTTGGGTTGCAAAAAATACTTTATTGCACCATATGTCGAATTCTAAAAATGGATCAAATACCCAGTATGCCATCAACTGAAAAACTTGCAAAAAGAAGAACATGCTCGACTTGTCACCCCAAAAAGAAACGCAAAACAGCTTATTTATGTTTTGCATGTAAGAATCCTATTTGCGTTGAATGCAATCATAAAATGTGCGTAAATGTCGCTACAAGTTGTAAGTGTTTGTACTCTGCAATTTTGAAAAACTTGCGTTACTATGTGCCAAAAAATTTATATTACAGGTAATATATCGAAGTTTTCATAAATAATTAAGAATATTAATATTATAAGGATATGTACTGTCAAATCCCAAATATAATATTTGAAGTTCCTAGAATTTTACCTAAAATGAGCAAACTTTTATTAAGTGTTGATTTTTCATATCTTTAAGCATAATGTTTCAGAGTTTGAAGTTGTATCATGAATAAAAATAGAATGAAAACAAAGACGCAACTTAAAAAGTTTAACTTAAAAAAAAACTAATACTCTTATTTAGAAAGAAAAGCGTGCACTTACCTAGCAAGATTTACTTTCCTAGCGGGGGGGGGGGGTGATCTGACTTTGTGGAATGACATCCTTTCTAAAAATATCCCTTTTGGCAGGCCCCTCCTTGGAAGAACATTTAAGAAAAGTCAGGGAAAGAGGTATTGTGATTGGAAGAACGAAGATCTGGGCAATCACTTATGCAGATGACATCGTGCTAATAGTGGACAAAGAAGACGAGCTAAAAAGCATGATGAGCAGGTTTAAGGGATTTCGGTAGTACTTTTGAAAATGTTACCATCAACTAGATTCCTTTTTACAATGTCGTAAATGACGAATATATAAAACGTAGACGGTTGAAATTTCAAGTTAATTCATGACGTCGTTTTTTTAAAATAATTTTCAAAAATTCGACTTATACACGGGAGTAAATGGGAGAAATATTTGTTTGGGCTGTCTGTTCGGTTAAAATATTACCACCTGCATAAGATTTATGTCAGATCTTAATTAATTAATTAGATTTGTGCAATGACTGTCTACGAATTTGAAGAGGTTTTTCCATCTGGTTAATTAGTTACGAGACTAAACAATAGAGGTATTACAGATAGAGCAGGGAACACATAGGCCTGCTTGTAAGTGGAAATGTCTCACCGTTAGAAAGAGAAAGAAAATTGCGGCACCCCATCTATCTCTGTCTACTGGAGCATGCGCTGTAAAAGTCACGGTGCAAATAGCTGTTGAGTTAGCTCTGTATATCATGAATTTATACAATAACCACGGACTTAAAGGACGGTGCATGAGCTAAGTTTCTGGGAGAGGGGTGTGAAGCCGAAAAGAGCGGGGGAAATCATGTCATCGGCCATCTTACTACGGTAAATCCCTGGTGCCATCTATTGAAAACACAGTGGTCTATAAGGCGAGATTTTGATCTAAAAATGGTTGTAAATTAGGAAATGTTGGATTTATCTAATAGTAATCTATTTAATAAATTAAGTGTTTTGTACTTTGAAGTTAAAGCAATGTCTTTTCATTTTTAATGAGATCAAACCTGAGTCATTCTATTATTTTATTAAAAAAAACTTTTTTTACATATTCAACTTCATTTTTTAATACGAGCGCAATTACACCAAACTTTCTTTTTTATATATGTTATAGAAGACATCGAAGCAGATCATATGTATAAAAATGAAGATGTCGCGATTTTGTGTTCCCTTAAGGTTAAAAAGCCGCCTTATGGACCCACTTCTTTAAATATTTTGAAGGGTATAGCCGAATAAGGGGGTCAAAAGTGCCCCTAAACCAAATTGTATGTACAAGGTCATTCGATAGGTTTCCGAAAAAGATTAATTTGTGCCAAATTTCAGCTCTGTATCTCAACCTGGGGGACAGTAATGGCCAAAATTCGAAAATCTTGTTTTTGCATAATTTATTTAGCCCATGCATTCGTGAGAAAAATTCTGAAAAAAATCAGAGTCATTTTGGTTACAGAGGTACATATTACAGAATTTTAACCCAAAATTGAAGTCGTAAAAAATAAAACACGTAACAAAATTTCGAAAATTGCCCATTTCGTATTGAAGAAGTCGCGGAACTATAATCATATTTTAATAGTAAATGCATATTCATATTACTATTGTTCATGAATTTTTTCAGATTCCTATGCAATTTCATTAAATGTTGATAAGTCGAAAACAGCATAAATCACTTATTTCATGGAGAAAAGTTTTTAAATTAAACTTTTCATGTAAATATTTAATTATAATACGTGTAATTCGACGTCAATATTGGTTTTTATTTTTTTTTAAATGGCGCACCAAACCAAAAAATCTCAAAAAATTCATGAACAATAGTAATATGAATATGCATTTCCTATTAAAATATGATTATAGTTCCGCGACTCCTTCAATACGAAATGGGCATTTTTCGAAACATGTGTAACCAAAATGTCTTCAATTTTTTTCAGAGACTATTGTTCAAAGTTTACTACAGATGCCGCTATCTGTTTACCGTAGTAAGATGGCCGACGGCTGTATTCCCCTTCCGTCTATGGCTTCAACCCCGCAGCAAGATGCACCGTCCTTTAAGTCCGTGACAATAACACCCCTAAAATAACACCTCTCGTGCAAAACATTGAGAGAAGTTCATGTATGAAAAGTGATACCTCCACAAAAAGCACATTTGATGCACCCCCCCCCCCCCCACAAAAAATTCTAAGTTATACAAAATGTCCAAAAAATAAAGAAGATTATAATGAAAAACGAATTCATCATATTTTATACAGTTTATAGAACAAAATGGACATGAATGAGTATCAGTGTCTCATCTAAAAAATATGTCTACTAAACACAGTTTTGTGGTACATTTTTAAAATCTTCAGCCAAACAAAATAGTTAAATCCGATAACAATAGACAAGTTCAACAATTATAACCGGTACTGAACTTGTCGGCCCCTGAACAATTCAAATGTTTGAGTATGATGTATTATTATTCATATTATTATTTAATCTGATTTTTACTAAATCATAATGCGGTAAAATTAAATTAAATTGTAAGATGTTTATTGCTTGTCGTTTGGGTTCGGGGCCCGACAAGTTCAGTACCGGTTATAATTTTTTGAATTTGTCTATTGTTATCGGATTTAACTACTTTGTTTGGCTGAAAATTTTGAAAATGTATCACAAAACTGTGTTTAGTAGTCATATTTTTTAGATGATACACTGATATTCATTCATGTCTAGTTTATTCTATAAACTGTACAAAATATGATGTATTCGTTTTTCATTATAATCATATTTAATTTTTGGACATTTTGTATAAATTAGAATTTTTTTTTTGGGGGGGGGGGGGGTGCATCAAATGTGCTTTTTGTAGAGGTATCACTTTTCATACATGAACTTGTCTCAATTTTCTTGCACCAGAGGTGTTTTTTTAGGGGGATTTATCTCATTTTTGCAAATATTTAATTTGCAAATATTTAATTTTGGCGCGTTTACTATACCGTGATTAAAACTTTCTTGTAATGATATACAGTACGATCGCTCTACAAGATACCTTCGAGTCTCGGTCTACAAGATACCTCGGGTTCCCCTTCGCTATCCACTACCCCGACTCCTAATGCCTCTTAGCCTTTGAATGTAAAGTAGCTCGCTCCATACAATGTATGTACGACGGAAACAAATGTCAAAAAATAGTGAGATCTATTTCTCTCCGGCGTAACAGGCCGCTGAGTGGGGGAACAGTAGTTTTCTTCTTTTTTCAGAATCATATTCCCCTTCGGTCCCTTTGGTATCTTGTAGAGCGATCGTACTGTACAATTTAATTTTGGCGCGTTTAATAAAGCGTATTAAAAAATTAAATTTTGAACACGGTCTTGCAACGCGCCAAAATTAAGTTGTATACCATTACAATAAATTTTTAAACGCGCTTTAGTAAACACGCCGAAATTAAATAAATTTACAATAAAACTCTGGCTGTGTTCATAAAAAAGCGCCTCCGTTAATATTTTGCGGGCTTCAGTAAAAGCGCTATAATTAAATATCAATTGTTTATCGAACTCTGGTAGGGTTTTGAAAAATTTAATTTTTTCGCGTTTAATAAAGCGTATTGAAAACTTATTATGGTAATCTCGAGACACTACCGTGTTTCTAGATGATATACATAAATCATAAAAAATATAGACGGCCCTGAGCCTCACGTCTATACGGGAGCGTCTGAATTGCCTAAGGCGTAGCAAGCCGATGAGCCGTCAGTGATGCGGACAGAATGCTTTTGAGTGTATATGTAGGTTGAAGCTGTGTATATACATAACGCGCTTCTGTTCACCATAAACTTGAAAAACAACCCATGACACGTAGGTTATGAGTTGTTGCTTAATTCAAAGCATGAACAATTCACAATTATAATGCTCGATGATGCATAATAGGCTATAATTTGTTGTCCTTAATACAGCAGCGCCTACATTGTCTGAGGGCAAATACGAAAATTGTAAGACATGATCCTTATCGATAAGAAAGGTCAATTACCTTATCTTCGTGCCAGAAGTTTGAACTGAGGCGAAGATAAGAAATCAGTGCTGCCGCTTAACGAAGAAAGGTACTAATTTAAGCGCAAAAACCGCTCTACGGCAAGTGAAAATTTTACGGAATTTTCCGTTACGGAATTTTCTCGTAGATGGTCTTGATAAACAGCGGGTGGATTTCCATAACTGGGTGACGCGCAACTTGGTTTCTTAGAGCAAAATCCAAGTTTTTGCCAACGTCTACCAGGAATAGCCCCTCCCGATGAAGAGCCATTGTGGTAGGTACTAGCTTGGAATCCACAAGCTCCGGACGGATATAAAAGGACCCAAGAAAGCTCACAAATTCAGATCGATCCTTCCTGTGATCTGCAAGAGATCGAGAAAGGAATCAACTCTCCTGAAAGGTTCTAAAGGGCCCCTGCATTGCGCCTGGCCCACTCTAGAGCTTAAAGGGAAACAAACAAGCCCTTGCAACTGCGCCAAGCTCTTGATGAACCTCGGAAAAAATCCTACAAACTTCCATTTAAGCTACCCAGAGGCCCCTGGCATTGCGTACAGGCCCCTTCCGGAAGCTTACACTATTCCAAAAATAGGTGAGAGCCTAACTTGAAATAGTTCAGCCATTCCGACCTTCTCCTGAGTCAGCATCTCCACAGAAGCCCCTGGCCCTTTTGCGGAGAGCAAAACTCCATCAAAATTAATATCGGTCTAAATGAATAAAGAAATAAATAATCAGGGCGTCAATAATTGTAACTTTCACAACCGCCGTCTGACCTGATCCGCGGGTCTTCGTCGTCTTCGTTCGTCTAATTTCCCAGGGCTCAAAATTTTTGCCCGAAATGACTTTCGGGTTTCTTACCCACAATTCCGCCGACCGAGTGGGAGGAATCACTTCTTAGTGAACCACAACACAGGACAAATCTTCCTCCACTCGGTTGCCTGGGGTAACCTAATCTAAACTTATCCCAAAATACTTGCCTCTAAAAACGACAGTGTCACGTTCCCCATAAGTTGGTACGCTTCGGCTGATCAATCGGAGAGCGGATAACTTCATGGGGTCTCGGGACGAAATACAAGGAATACACGACGCGTTTATGATAAGAGAAAAAGCCGTTAAAGAACAAATTTTCAAACAAAAGAATGATCGACAATGAGAAATAACAATCAAACTTGATTCTACCGACGTAATATTTAACAATTCAAGTATACGTATTTTCTCTCATTCCACATATGCATCAACCACTCGTCAAAATTATCAAGATTCCTTTTAAATTATAAATAAATATTGATAATTATCGTAGGTTAATCGTTCTAACATTCCGCATACACGACAAAATAATAAAAATAATCGACTAGATACGTAGTTCGCGTGGTAATCAAATGCGAATGATTAACCAAACAAATATAGAAATGCTACTTATCGGTAACGACTGTTTCCACGATGATCGACGGAGTTCGGCTTCCTAACGCATCCTCCGGGTGTGTGCTGCGTGCAGCTACGGGCCTTGTTGATCCCTCGATGACGTAGCAAACAGCTGATCCGTGAGATACGGTTCCCTCAAGCCTACGACGATTAGATTCCTTCGGCTTCTTAAGAGAGTAGTAGAGACGTCTGCGTGTCTCTCTCTTTTCCACGTTCCGTTCCCGGAACGTCAAATGCCAAATTAGTTGGGAGATTTACAGACTCAACCAACTAATTTTCCTTGGACCGTATGACGATAAAAGGGACACTTCCCCGATGCCTTAAGCATGTCGCATCCACCATGGAGAATCTGGATACTTCAGAATACAATGTCGCCCCTAGTTTCTCACGCGAGCCTACTAGTGTCCAAACACGGATAAACTCACTGATATCACTATCAGTATTCACGAGTTTTATCCTTCCGGGAAGCAATAGTCTCTCACAGCAAATCACTCCGGATGATACCTACAGTCAAGATTAACACTGCTAAATTGTCCTGACTAACATGAATTCGTAGGATCACTCTACGACATTCATATGGTGCGGCGGAGCTACTCTCGCCTAACACCCAACTTCGCGATATCAAATCGTCAACCTTCCCAGCAACCTCCGCAGACAATTCACGGAGAGTCAAAGTTCAACACTCGAATCGAAAATTCGAATAACAATGTCTAAGGCACAACCGAATCTACTGAAATTTAAGGTTACAGTCACTTCACATTTTTCCCATAAAAGTGTGAACGCGAAACAGCATCGATCTCGCCGTCGACGCGTGATCGATGTCCAGTTATCGAATGTCCATAATCGGTACCAAGTCCGACTTACACAGTAAGTATCACAAACCGTATCACAAAATAACAAAGTCAAAGTAATTATCCAAACCAAAGATACGAAGCGAACAATGAACTTGTCCGAAACGACACATCGAATTCCGAATGTCGAACACCCAGGCTGTCAAGCAAAGCGGATAGGTTCTTTCTACAGCATGTAGGTGCCGTAGTACGATAGGCGAACAATTTAGTACAGCTGGGATGAAAGATTTGCTTGCAGTCAGTGCAGGTCAGTCCAGATCCAACCACCTTCACACATTTTCCACATTTGCAGACATTTCCACGAGGATAAGATGTGAGTATATACGACACCTCGAGAAGAATGACAGGTGCGGTAGATGATGATGAGCTGTGGACGTCAAGGATGATCGAGCAAGAGCGAGGATAGCCGAAGATGGTGCGTAGCAATTCGTGCGTAGCAGCGTTGACGTAGTAGCGGCAAAACCGAGCAAGTCCGAGTCCCACCGAAGAAAATAGATTTCAAAACTTCGGGAAAATGACAGTTGAGATCGCCGATGAAAGCAGACTTAGTTTTCCCATAAAAAAACACTAATGCAGTTGTTATGGAGGAAACTGGTATGCTCGTTGCAAAGAGTGTAAGATAGGCACACACAAAACTGCAAGCAGAAAATTGCCCAAAGACAAAAAGCGGCAAAAATTGTCCAAAAGGCAAGAGAGAGTTAGATGTGCGTGTGGCAATACTCACTGGTAGGTAGAGAGAGGTTGAAGAGGAGAAGTTGGAGGGAGCAGGAAATAGAGACAGAACGAAAACAAACAAGATGGAAGGAGAAGGAAAGAGTGCCGGCAAACAGAGCAGGAAGAGTGTAAAGAACAAACGAGGAAGGCCGACTCTGGCTGAAAGTTTGGAAATAGAAAGAACGATCAGTCAATAAACCTACAGACAGCAAATAAAAAAAGCAGGAGGACTTCTGGTTGGAACGTGAGAGCGTGAACAGTGTTGTGCAGTAAGAGGTGAAACAGAATAAAGAAAAAAAAGGAAAAAGCTGAAGGAAAGAGAAGTGAAGTGAAAAAGTGTAAGAAGAAAGTTAAACAAGAAAACGTGGAAAATAGAAAAGCCTAAAGAATGCTGAAAAGAAGGCGAAAACAAAGAAAGAAGAGAGGAAGTAGAGGTTAGATCGAAAAGGAGGAGAGGAAAGGGGACGGAACGGTAAGACTTGACTCGAGTTGTACGAAGAGAAGAAGAGTGAAAAGAAAACCGGCAGATGGCGACAAAGGTAGGAAGACCAGCAGGGAGTAAGAATAAGCCGAAGGAGACAACACTAAAAAGCTACGTTATAGGAAAAGAGATCGATAGATAGATAAATAGTTGTATTTATGACCTAGAAGATCTGTAGGTCAAGTAAGAGTGCAGTAATTTTCCAATACCTAGATTGTTAACAGTATTAGTAGAGAACCGAAATAATAGTACAAGGTAATAGTATAAGTAATAGCGAAGATGAAGCTTACAGTATAACAACGTAGAGCAACAACCAGAAATTACAAAAGTTACGACTATAACTACATACAGCTGTTAAATAATTTAAAGAAACGAAAATTTGGCGAGAGAATTCAGCTCAGTGTTGAGGTACCGCATTTTGGGGATCTTGGCGGAACCCCTCTTCGCGTTCGAGCAGTTGCTCGAGCTCTCCCCTTAGTAGGTGATTGCGCAACCCACTCTTAAAGGAGTTAATAGAGGGAGCGGATCGGAGCTCAGCTGGTAAGGAGTGCCAGAAATAGATGGCGGAGACTTGGAAAGAGTTGCGGAGCGATTCTGTCCGGAGGGCAGGAACGACGAACGAGAGCTGAGTAGCGGCTAACCTGTCGGCCCGGCGGACATTAGAACTTGGGGATACGAATCTCTCGCTCAAATAGGGTGAATTGCCGGTGGTCAAGATATGGTAGAGCGCAGACCGCAGGAAGTAGAGCCTTCTGCTCTCAAGCTACAACCACTCAAGCCTGCCTAAGCGATAGGGTGAGATATGCTCATCACGCCTTAGATCGAAGATGAACCTGACACAGGCATTGAAAACACGCTGGAGCTTAAGCTGCAGATTGCCAGTTAAGAGAAGGAGACGATGAAAGAGGATGGAGACAGTGAGATAAAGAAAATGTTAAAAGAACTAGCAGAACAAATGAAAGAAAGAACAAAAAATATACAAAGAATGATAGGGGAACAAATAAAAATGCAGATGGAAATGATGAGAAAAGAGATAAGAGAAGAGTGGGAGGAAAGGATGGAGGAGTGGAGAAGAGAAAAGCAAGAGTACAAGATGGAAAAGAAAGAGTTAAAGGACAGGTTAAAGAAACTAGAGGAGGAAAGAGAGAAAGAGGAGAGGGTGAAAAGAAAGAAAAACATCGTGATAAAAGGAGAACAGTTTAAAGGAGAAAATATACAAAAAGAAGTAGAAGAATTCATAGAACAGAATCTAAAAACAAAGGTGGAAATGGAGAAGGCGTACATTCTAGGAGAAAGGAAAGGAGGGGAAAAGAGGATGGTAGTAGCATCACTAAATGAATGGGATACGAAGAAGCAAGTAATGATGAATAAAAAGAATCTAAGGAAAGGATATACATAGACGACGATCTAACGGGAAAGGAGAGAGAAATCCAAAGGGAAGCGAGAAGATTGGCACAAGAAGAGAAGGAAAAAGGAATGAACACAAGAGTAGGATATTTGAAAGTGAAAATTAATGGAAGATGGTATAAGTGGAACGAATGGGAAGAAAAATTCTGTGAAGAACGAGATCGAAGGAAGAAAATATAGGAAAGGGGGAAAGAGAGGGGAGAAAAGAGAGAATGAGCAAGTATGTGTTTCTGGAATATCGCGGGAGTGATGAACAAGGACAAAGAGGTATGGGAATATATAAGCAAATTTGATATAATGGGGTTGACAGAAACATGGGTGGAACAGTATAACTGGGAAAGAATGAAGAACAAATTACCAAAGAACATAGAACGGAAGTGCAGTGCAGCGCAAAGGTCAAATATAACAGGGAGGGCAAAGCAAGGAATAATCACGGGGATAAACAAAAAGATAAAAGAAATAGAATGCAAGGAATGGAGCAGCAATGTGATGGAAAGAAAGATACAAGATAACGAGAAAGAGTGGAGAGTATTTGTGATAGATAATCAAAATGTGAAAAACTCGATGGAAATTCTAACAGGAGGAATAATAGAAGAAGAAGAAGGGATGGTGGTCATTGGAGGAGATTGGAACGCGAGGACAGGAAACGAAGGAGGACGGATAACAGAGACAACGGAGGAAGAAGGAATAAGAAGATCGAAGGACAAGGTAACGAACAGCGAAGGAAAAAGACTGATAAGTCAAATAGAGGAAAGAGGATGGGCAATTATAAATAGTAGCAAAGGAGAAAACGGAGAGTATCCTTATATCGGCGAAAAAGGTGTAACAATAATAGATTATGTAATCGGAAACCAAGAGGCGGTAGAAGAGATTAAAAGCATGAGGGTCGGCCAGAGGACGGAATCCGATCATATACCGTTGGAGGTAGAGATATTCGAACCAGAAAAGGAAAACGAAGATAGAAGACAGGAAGACGAAATAATAGAAAGAAGAAAATGGACGAAGAAGAGCATAGAAGAATATCACAAAAACTGCGCGCAGTGGGAAAGCAAGGAAGAAGACATAGGGAAAATCTGGAAACAAATAAAAGAAAAAGTGGATCAAGCAATACCAAAACAGAAGAAAAAGAAACAAAGGTGGAAAGTGGGAGACAGACCGTGGCATGACAAGGAATGGAAAGAAAAGAAGAGAGAGTCAAGAAAAAAGCTAAGAAAAATGAAAAAGGGAAAAGGCGACAGGGAAGAGTACATAAAGGAAAGAAAAGAATGCAAAACATGGTGTAAAGGAAAGAAACAGGATTACGAGAGAGAAAAAGAGGAGAAAATAAAGAAAATAAAAACGGAGCAAGAAGTATGGAAGTACCTAAATAAGTTCAGGAAGAGAAGAGAGGGAATAGATGAAGATATAGAAGAAGAAGAGTGGAGGAATCATTTTATGAGATTACTGGTTGGAAGGGAAACGAGAGAAGCGACGGAAAGAAAAAGTGAAGGAGAGAACGAAGAAGAGAACGAAATCACCAAAGAAGAATTAATAAAACAACTAGTAAGCATGAAAGAGAACAAAGCGCCAGGAGAAGATAAATTAGAAAATGAAGTGTGGAGATACATGCCGTTGAATATCGGAGAGGCTATACTGGATATGATAAGGAAGATATGGAGAAATGGAGGAATGCTAGAAGAATGGAAAAAGGAAATTATAAGCACGATCTATAAAAAGGGAGATAAAACATCAGTAGGGAACTATAGAGGTGTAACTCTAATGGATACGGCTTATAACGTATACACTGCAATTTTGAGCGAAAGACTAAAGGAAGAGGTAGAGGATAAACTGGAGGAAATACAATTTGGATTTAGAAGAAAACGAAAAGTAATGGACGCGGTATATATACTGAGCCATGTGGTAGATAAAGAGCTGGGAAAAAAGAATTTATTTATTTATTTATTTATGTCCTTGAGGTGTTATGGGGCAAAATAAGAATACAGCGGGTGAATAGGAAAATATTATGATAACGGATAGACAATAGCGTTATGATTACAAACAGAAGTAAGCAGAGTGTAGCGATAGAAAATAACAATGGTAGAGTTAATAAGAAAATACAAGCTTAATATAGAGATGTAAAGAACAAGAATACGCAAAAGCAATTAGGATGAGAAGAAGTGGAAGAAGATAATAATAAAATAGCAATAAGAATGATAATGCGGATAATAATGCGGAAAGATAAGCCAGGGCACAACAGTGTACATACCGAGTTCCAATTGTAGGCTGTGGATATAAAGAAGGAGTTGCAGTAGTATTCGGTGCGGAATCGAGGGATGAACAGATCGAGCCCGTGCCGGATCAATCGCTGGGAGTGCCTGACTTGGTCATCGATGGTAGAGAAAAGATTTCCCAAACATGGTGGTCTCCCAGTGAGAAGTATCTGGTATAGAAAGCAGCACGAGAAGTACCGTCTTCTATTAGCGACGGTGATCCATCCAAGGCGGTTGAGCCAATATGGGGTGACATGCTTATCCCTGCCAAAGTCAAATATGAACGGGATACATGAGTTTACGAGTCGCTGTAGTCTAAGATTTAGAACAGAATGGGAAGATCTTCGCCTGCCTCGGAGATTTGAAGGCAGCCTTCGACAAGGTAGACAGGAAAATATTGGAAAAAATAATGATAGAAATAGGCGTGGGTGGAAGGTTAAGAGACAGAATCATGGAAACGTATGCAGAAACGATAAATGTGGTTAAAGCAGGAAAGAAGGAAACAACAGAGTTTTGGACAATGAGCGGGCTCAGACAGGGGTGCCCTATGAGCCCGACATTGTTTAATATTTATACCGCAGACTTGGAAGAACATTTAAGGAAAGGGAGGGAAGGAGGTATTGTGATCGGAAGAACAAAGATCTGGTCGATAACCTATGCGGACGACATTCGTGCTAATAGCGGACAGAGAAGAGGATCTAAAAAGCATGATGCGAAGGTTTAAGAAATATCCGGAAAAGAAGAAGATGGCATTAAGTCCGGGAAAAACGAAGGTGTTAGTATTTGAAAACGGAGAGGGAAAAGCCAAAGGCAGAAAATGGAAATGGCAAGAGAAATAAGTAGAGGAAGTAAAAGAAATAAAGTAGCTAGGATATATCATGCAGAAGAACGGAGGAACTGAAAAACATCTTGAGGAGAGAAAAAGGAAAGCCATGATAGCGATGAAGAAAACGTGGAGTATCGGAGGGAGAATATTCGGAGAGGACTTCGAGAGGAGAATGAAAATGTTCAAATCACTAGTGGAAAGCGTTGGATTGTTTGGAGCAGACGTTTGGGGATGGAGGAAGGAAGAAAGATTAGACGCAATCGAAAGAAAATATGTCAAGTGGATGCTGCGATTGGACAGGACGACACCAAACTAAATCGTAGAAAAAGAGAGCAAGATCACAGGGATGAAATCGAAAGTGATGGGAAAAGCAATAAAGTACGAGGAAGAAGCCAGGAAATCAGAGAAAAAATTGGTAAAGGAATGCGTAGAAGAAAAAGAAAGACGAAGAAGTACAACTCAAGAAGGACAATGGGCAAAGATGAAAAGCAGACTAATGGAAGAGAAAGGAATAGGAAAAGAAGAGCTTAAGAGAATAAAAGAGGGGAGCGAGAGCTTAGAAGAAAGAGTGTTAAGAAGCAAGCAAGAAAAGGAAAAAGAAATGAGAATGAGAAAGATAGAAGAATCGAATTATAACAAGGAATACAAAAGGCGAATAGCAGAAGAAAAACCAGAATATCTGGAAGGAAAAATGAAAAGGAGAAACAGAAAAATGATAGCAAGGTTCAGATGTGGAAACAAAACAAAAGCGAGGGAGTACTGGAAAAGCGAGGAAGAGAAAAGATGCAGACTGTGTGAGAAAGCAGAAGAGAATCTACAGCACATACTGAAGGAGTGCAAACGGACGAGGATGGAAGAACAGCTGGCAGAGATACTATTTCTATTTCTATTTCTATTTATTAACAAATATGCCCTTGTTGCCATGGGGCAAGACAGAAGATTACAAATTGAGGAAAGTATCTTATTTACTAAAAGTGAGATGAACGAGTATGAAAAGTACTGAGAGATGAATTAAAATTACGAGATAATGTTACGGCAAAAAGGATGAGTTGATAGCAGTGAGTAATGTAAGAATGAATAGGTGAATGATGCACATGAAAATATGAGAAATAGAGAAGAAAATATTGAAGTACTGTAAAAAATAAAAATATAAAGAGATAATATAAAGAGAAACCAGAGCCAGTGGCTGATGTATGATTAGGCATTATTGTATGGCTATACATATAGTTCATAGCTGTGAGGACTGATCTGATAGCTCAGCATTGAGTAAATGATTAAAGAGTTTAGAGCGAAAAACCGCTAGTGAGGATGCTGAGCAGACGTCGGAAGGAAGGGAGCGCCGCAAATGCGCTCCTGAAACAAGAAAGGAGTTTTGGTATGATTGAGTGCGATAGTGGGGAATGATGAGGTTGGTGCCTTCGTGGGCCTGTCTTTGGGAGTGCCTGATCCGTTCGTCGAGGGTGGAGAAAAGATTTGCTAAATAGGGTGGATTTCCGGTCAGGAGTAGCTGAAACAGGAAACAGCCTAGAAAGTAGGTTCTCCTGTTGGCGACTGAGAGCCAACCGAGCCGGTTTAGCCGAAACGGTGTGATGTGAGTGTCTCTCCTAAGGTCGAAAATGAATCTGACGCAGGAATTTACCACTCTTTGAAGTTTTAAATTGAGGATTTCAGGGATACCGTTATAGACCAAGCAACAATAATCAAGAAGTGGAAAAACGAGGGTACTAACGAGCTTAGCCCGGAGTTCGCACGATAAGACATTGCGTCGATGCTTGAGACGGTACAGAAGGGCATTGACCCTGTTGCAGATGTGTCCACAATAGGCCTTCCAAGAGAGGGTACGAGAAAGGACGACACCCAAATTGCGTACCTCACTGACCCAGGGAATAGGAACATTGTCGATCAGGATGTTAGGGATTAAGTCATAGTTTGACCTCGCAACTTGGCTCGAGCTCCCGAAGATAATGGCTTTGGTCTTGGCGGAATTGAGCTTGAGCGAGTTTCCTTTAGCCCAGTCGGCGACAGCTCGAGCATCAGTGGCGAGGCGCGCGAGCGCAGACCGTATTTCCCCGGGGTAGCAAGTGAGGTAAATTTGGGTGTCGTCAGCAAAAATGATATGCCTGGAATGTTGGAGGACACGTGGAAGGTCGTTGATGTAGATCGAAAATAAGAGCGGGCCTAATACCGATCCTTGAGAGACTCCGGAAGTGACCTCAGCCCACTCAGAGTGACTACCATCCTCCCCCAAGACAGCCTGACGCCTTGCCGTTAAGTAGCTGTGAAACCACCGAATAACCTCGGGGGAGAACCCGAGTTTCGCCAGTTTCAGGAGCAGGTCAACATGTGGGACAGTGTCAAACGCCTTGGAGAAGTCGAAAAGTAACAAGATGGTGACCTTCTCCTCGTCAATACCTCTTCTAATGTCGTTAGTAAGTCTAAGCAGAGCAGACTGTGTGCTGAAGCCACTTCGAAATCCAGACTGCATGGGGTCCAGGAGATTAGCGTCAGAGAGGTAGGACGAGACTTGTTCATGCACGATCCTCTCCAGGACCTTGGACAGGGCGCAAAGCAAGGCGATCGGTCGAGTGTCAGAGGGAGAGGAAGGCTTCCTGGTCTTGTTGAGGGCGCGAACGAGAGCTAACTTCCAATGGTCAGGGAAAATGGAAGTCTGGAGTGAAGAATTGAAGATTCGCGAAATGAATGGTAGGGACTCGGGCAGAGAGAGACGGAGTTCGTGCAGTGACAGTTGATCCGGACCGCGAGCGGGCGACTTGGCGTTTAGCGATTGAAAGGCACAGATTATATCGTTCGTTTCAATAGTATGAAAGATGAAAGGGACGGATGGGTTGATGATGTTTGCTAGGAGGCAGATACGATTGAGTTCTTCAGAGGTGCAGGGCGGCGAAGCATTGCACACTGAAGCAAAATGGGTATTGAGTGTGGAGGCTAAGAAAAACCGTAGCGGGGAAGAGTTTGAATGCCGTATAAGTCCGAGCCTACCTAGGCGTCTCCAGAGTTCAGTGGGAGTACGGGAGATGGTAAGTTCCGAACTCAGAACTGCAGCTTTGGCTCTCTTAATATCAACACAAAGAGCATCTCTGAAGGCTCTGTAATGTTGCCATGCAGAGGGCACTCTGGATCGCTTGGCTGACTTGTAGAGAGCGTTTTTCCTCCTGATTCTGCTGCGCAGTTCTGAGTTGAGCCAGGAAGGGCGCCGATTAGCCTTTGCAACTGAACGTAGGGGAGCTAAGCGATCAAGAGAATCTCTGAGACAAGTGTTAAAGGACAGAACAAGTGGGCCGGGATCGTTAGGAACGGGAGATAAAGGGGTGGAGATGAGGAACGAGACGAATGAGGAACGAAAATTTAAAGGATTGAACTCTCGGTAATCCCGATAGGTGAAACTGACCGAGGATTTAGTAGGGAACGCGACTCGGTACGAAATAGTAGTGAGGTCATGACCTCCAATAAATGGAGTGTCAGATTTTAGATAATGATGAAGCTTACTAAGATTGTCGATAATGAACAGGTCCAACCAGGAATCAGAATGCGGGGTATGAAAGGTTGGAGGTGACTGAACAAGATGAAGCGAGTTAGAGAAGATGAAGTCTGTTAAATGACTTGATTCGTGGTTAGACGTGTTCAGATTACAATTAAAATCCCCAGTTATAATTATGTTTTCGTAGGCGTGATGGAAACGAGCAAAATCCATTGAAAAATCGGTGAGGAGAGGGGATTTAGGTCTCCTATAAACAATACAAAGAAGAATTGGGCAGCGCCCGTTGAAGGACACCTCGACGATCAGGTATTCCGGATTGTTGCTGAAGACGGAAGGGGATGAGGAAAGGACTCTTGAAGTAAGAGATTTGTGGATGTAGCAAGCTACACCTCCACCAAATTTGCCCTCCCGATCGTTGCGCAGCAGATCATAACATTCCAGTTGGATCATCCTGTCGTCAACACCATCGTGAAGCCATGTTTCAGAAATGGCAATTATATGGGAAGGGTTGAGGCTAAAGTGGGACTCGATGTAGTCGAAATGCCCTAGGAGAGAATTGGCATTAAAGTGAGAGACTGTTATGTGATGGGGTAAGGCAGAAGAAGAAGGAAGGCTGAGAGAGGAAGAACCGGAAATGGTGCTGGCGGCAGGTCGAGGCGAATCAAAAAGTCAGATTGAGCTTAACTTAGAAAGATCGTCAGGTGTTTCGATGACGATTGTGGGCTCGCCTTCCTTCCGTCGTACAAAAATTTTACCAGAGCGGCACCAAACAAATTTATAATTAAGATTAGCTGCCCTGGCCTTGGCTTTTCTTAATAAAGAATAAAGATTTGAACTGAGCATGGGATTGATATGAATTTTGCCCATTCCAAGCTTGGAATCGATTTCAGAGAGATCGAGTGATCCCTTTCGGATTTTGTCCTTGATGATGTAGTCCCTAGCGATGGTTGACTTTAGCGTAACAACTATGGACTGCTTCAGAAGGTGAGGAGAAGACACATGATTGACAGCGGCCGATGTAAAGGCCCCCGATGATCCGCTGGCAGTGGAGATGGTGGTAGTAGCAGTGCGGTGAGCATCCTTCTTACGGAGAATACGGGTTCCAATGACGTCCGAAATCCATGGGGTTGACTGTAGCACGGCCAAGGTGCGATGTACAAATGGTAGGGGATTCGCCACAATGTCGTGGGGCACTCCGGAAATAATAATTTCCCTAGACTCCTTCTCACTTCCTGAGGAGATGTCGGCTGCACCGATTCTAGTAGTGGATCCGCCGGGTTGCATTCCAGAGGAAGCGGACTCCAGTGACGTTATCCGAGTCTCAAGGGCTTGAAACTGGTCCTTGAGGTTGTCGAATTCGTGGACTTTGTTCCGGAATTCAGAATTTAAAAGATCCTGACGCTCAATGAACGTAGCGATCTTAAGATCTGAGGCTGTCAGACGACTTAGGATAAGATCCAGTTTGTCACTTATTGTGATCACAGGAGGATATGAATCAGTGGCGCCATGCGGTCCCAAGGCTGCTGGATGGTGGCTAGACATCCTGGCAGGTGAGGTAGAGAGGGTGGAGGTTTGCGACAGTGATGGACAGAGAGTAGAATTTGATAAAGAATGAGAGGATAGACAGGAGGAACTGATAGAAGAAGAAGGATAGGAAGTATAAACGCCTGTGGAAGGATACACGCTAGCCAGAGGTGTTAGGAAGGAAGAAGTGGTGATAGTGGTGGCCACAGAACACGTGACAGGTACGCTTGTCCCACCTACCGCGATACCGCTTTGTACAGAGTTTATACTGATTGCCGTGGTAGCGGGGATAGATGGAAATGGCCCAGCTGAGAAGACGGGCAGATCCTTCTTGCCTTTACCGGTGTAACCAACCAAATTTGGGAGATGTAGCCGACAGCAAGTAGCAATGATTTTTCCTCAATGCAGTTGCACTTTAGCACAGCCTCTATGGAATGCTGTATGGCATTCAGGGCAGGTCACGGTAGTGGCTTTGACACGCAAAGCCGAATCACATTTGGCACATTTGATTTCGTTGTCGGACATTAACGGACGGAGAAGATAGTAGTGGTGGTAGTAGGATGAGTCCGAATAGTCCCGAGAAGCGCGGAAGAGTTCCGAGAAACCACTAAGCAGTCACTATGGAACTTCGAGTTATCACGACAGATTACGAGTGATACCGAGAAAATGCGGGGATCCCGCCAATTTTCCGTAAAAAGACAACCGTGCAATGAGGCTGCCGATCAACCGTGCCGACCACTGTGAAAAAGTCCGAACAGAGTTGCAGGTTCTGCAGGTGTGGAAGTCGCAGTTTGCTGGACACAACACTGTCACTTTGTGGACTGTTTTAGACACAGTAGTATTTTGTAGGGCAACTGAGATACTCGGAAATTTCGAAAAGAAAGAGAGTAGAGACAGAGACGTGTTAGTCGCCTGGCCACCTAGCGGTTTCTCTAGGAGAAGAAGGACAAGGCATACAGAAGCTAAGATAAATTCTAGAGAACAAGCGAGAATGGAAAAGGAAGAAAAGCGAAAGCAGGAGGGAGGAAGAGAGTGCGAAAAGGAAACAGATTGAAAAGAACAGGAGAAAAAAAGAGCGGTGCTAGTATTTAAATATCCTTTTAAGGAAGTTCGGGCATTGTTTTAAAATGCTTTTCACTCTCTGAAAAAAAATATATATAATTCGTAAAACCATCAGAAACTTGCATGAATTTTTGCAATATTTATTACCAGGCATTTTTTTGAGAAAAAAATTATTGAAATGTGCGAGATTTAACATAGCCTCTTATGGGAGAGGATGATTCTTCAGGTTTTGATTATATAATGCAGTAATTTAAAATGCTTTTCGAAGTAAAAAAAAAATGTTTACTGATAGTTTGAATCTTAAGGAAAATTTTTATACCATTATAAGTATACCTTTCCAGGCATTTTTAAAAGATATTATTGATAGAAATTACGAAATCGTGAAAAATTTACGGCGCTTCTGCTACAAGCTGAAGCAACGTTGTTCGCAGCGCAGCTAGCGGGAAATTTGAATATTGCACAAGGCCGCAACAAAATTTGATAGTTAACTGAATAAAACAAAAACTATATAAATAAAATAGTTTAAGCCAAAACAACTAGAACTACAACTACAGTTTAATTAAACATTTTTTAGGTATACAATAACTAGTTTGATTCTTTTAAATATTTTAATATGGCATTCAACACTTTTTCTGAGTTGATGATTTGAGGCTTGCCCTCAGTTTCTCTTCTTAATAATAATGCTGTTCCTTCTGCACCCTCAATTTTATATTTATGTAAAATCATTTCACAAGTAATACCAAAGCTAGACAATCGTTTTATCATTTGTACACTGATGACTTTTTTTATTGGCTGATATGAGAAGCACGCGAATATTAAATACTTTAGGGTTAAGTATGCTTACGTTTCGCAGACGACAGTAGAAGAGGACACAAGCGTCGCAATGGTACCAAACTTAAAAACTTAATGAACAATGCTTGCAACGTTGCCACTTCTTTTTCGATATATTTCCCTTCGATTTCAATAAATATTAAAGAAAATTATAAGGGTATGTCAACGCTAATCTTTATTAAATAAATAAATAAGATAGTTAACGTCATTTTTTATTATCAAACATAGTAATTTCCTATTTTTCACATTAGTCAAATGTCAATATGTTGAGTTGGCTAATGTGATCTTCTCCCGTGTATAAGCATAGGACCTCCCCTCACCTCACACTCCCTTCAGAAGAGTGCCCGAACCTCCTTAAAGGCTTTTAATGTTTTGTAAGATTCTTAATGTTATTAAAAAAAGTTTCTTCTTCCTTTTTAGCTATCAGCGTTGAATTTAGTGTCATGTTATGAAGAAGTTGAGCATATGTTACTCTGACGGGCCGTTTATGAATACTAGGAATATGTTTATGTTTATGTTTGTATAAAAGAACATTTAAAAAGAGAAGGCATAAGAATGTATTAAAGACAAAATATTATATTATATTACATTGTATGGTATTATTATAAAAAAGAGAAGCCAGAAGTTTCGTCCAAAGCCGCAAGGCAAGGACTATGTTCAATAAATAATAAATATAATAAGAAAAAGAATGAAGACAAGGAAGAAACAAACAGTTGGAAATGGAAATAAAGAGGAAAAGGCTGATTATGAAGAAGACAAAATTACAATGGCACAACTAATAGGAATAATAAAAGATTTAAGAGAAGAACTGTTAATCAAAATAAGGAACAGCAATAAAGAAAACGAAGAAAATACCAAGAATTTAAAAAACCTGAAAAACGAGGTATGAGAAATGCTGTGTAAGAGAACAAGACGAAGAAATCACAGAGTCAGTGAAGAAAATCGAAAAGGAGAGTAAGAGAAAATGGATAGAAGTAGAAAAAAGAGTAGAAGAAATGGAGAAGAAAATGGAGGAATTGAACAGACAATATGAAGAAAGGACAAGTGAGATGGAAGAAGGAAAAATCAACAAACTTATAGAGAAAATGGAAAGGAAAGAGAGACGGACGGAAATAATAATGAAATGAGTGGAAGGAGAAAGCTACGAAGAGAGGAAAAAAGGAGCTATAGAAGTTTTAAGCAAAATTACGCAAAAAGAAATAAAAATAGCAAGTACAGAAGAAAAAATAATTGGAAAAAACAAAGCACTGAATGTTGAACTCGGAACGCTAGAGGAGAAAATTGAAATAATGAAGAAAAAGAGTAGTTTAAAAGAAACAAACATATTCATAGATGATGATTTAACAAGAAGGCAAAGAGAAGTGCAGAAAGTAATAAGAAAGATTGCAAAGGCAGAGGGAGAGAGAGAGAGGACACAGTGAAAATGGGTTTTTGGAAAATAAGTATTGACAACACATAGTATAAATGGAATGAGGAAGAAGCAGAACTGAAAGAAGTGCTTTTTCGAGGGAGAGAAAACTAAGAAGAAAACAAAAAGTTCAGCAAAACGAAGGAAAAAAAGAGAAAGAGAAGCGGAACAAAAGAAGAGGTGAAAATTATTTTTTGGAACGTGGCCGGAACGAGAAGTAAAGATGAAGACTTCTGGAAATTTCTAAGGAAACTTAGTATAGTAACATTAACGGAAACATGGATGGATGAAAAGGAATGGCAATGTATAAAAGGAAAACTGGCCAAAGAATTTGTATGGACAGAGCAAATAGCGCAGAAGGAGAAAGAGAAAAACGGAGCAAGAGGAAATGTTTTAATAGGAATAAAGAAGAGCATAACTGTAAAAGAACTTAACAAACAAGAGGAAGGAATAATAATGCTAAAAGCTGAAATGGAAAAAGAACAGTATACAATTGTATCGGTCTACAATATAGAGGGTGAAAAACAACTTTTGGATAAACTGGACGAATTAGTAGAAGACAAAGAGAGGAAAGTAATAATCGGAGGAGATTTTAATACATGAATAGGAGAACAAGGAAAAATAATGTAGACAGGAGATGAAGAAAAAAAAATAAAGCCAATGGACAAAGTAGTAAATAAAGCAGGAAGGAATTTTATGGAACCGATGAGGAATAGTGGGTGAAGTGTGGTACATAAATGGAAACTTGGAAGTGGATGAAGAACCGCAAGAAAAGAAAATCGGTAATAGACTATGTTTGTTGTGACGAAGAAACGTGGGAAGACATTGAAGAATATAAAATTGGAAAAAGAATAGAGTCAGACCATCAACCGCTGGAGGTAAAAATCAGAAGAAGCATAGAGGTAAGCAAAGAAGAGAGAAAAGGAAAATGGATACAAGAAAGCTGGTTGATGAAATTGTACGTAGCAGCGTCTAGATGTTGCCAGAGGAAAAAATTCGGAGCGAGATAAGCTGTAAGTTAGTGTTATCAAATCATGCCCAGCAATGAAAAGAGACTCTGTCTTACTGAAAGCCAGAACCCGATCCAGGGAGTCAACGATGGCTACATCAAGCCAAGAGTCAGAGGAAGCTGTGTGGTGCGTTGGTCCAGAAGACAACGTGTAGGGACAGCAGACTGACAAAGTCGATAAGTGAAGCTGACTCGAAGGAATGACGCAGAAGATCACAGTTTAAGTCACCCAGGATGAGGATTGAGCCATAGGCATGGATGAATTTGAGTGATCCTGTGTGAGGAGTTCAAATAGTGCCGCTTTAGGCCTTCTATAAATGACCGCGACTAGGAGTGGAGCACCCGACATTGGAGCAACCTCAAGGATAATATATTCGGGTTGATTCGAGAACTGGCCGGGAGAGGAGGCCAAAAACCGAGCCCGAAGGGTGCCTTGAACAAAACAGGCCACTCCACCACCGATCTTTCCCATTCTATCATTCCTGAGGAGGACGTACCCATCAAGGGAGACCGACTTGTCAGGAATTCCATCATGGAGCCACGTTTCAGCAACAGCGATAATCTGGGGTTTTGCCATGTGGACATACGCAGTTATTAGGTCGATATGCCCTAATAAAGAATTAGCATTAAGGTAGACGGCAGTGAGAGAAAAGGAGGAAAGAGAAAGAGAGCCAGAGGAGGAAGTACAATCAAGAAAAGATGGTGGAAGAGATGAGTGAGGTGTGGGGACAATCAGAGGAGGAAGGCGTCATGAGAGAGCGTCAAAATCAGTCATAGAGGAGATGACTCTAGGAGCTTCTCCATCACTCCTCCTCACTCTTATGACACCATCCTTCACCCAGGCATACTTGATTTGGGCTGATTTTGCCTTAGCTCGTACCTGGCGAAGAAGAGTGTGAGTGGATGGGAGAAGCATTTCATTTACATAAAGAGTGCTTGAGGGAAGATCGGGGAACAGATCAGAAAGGACGACCCTGCCACGCTTTTTCTTTGCTTCAAGCACTGTACTGCGCGCAATAGAAGATTTGAATAGGATGGCTAGTGACAATCGAGCGAGCGGTCGAGCAGTTGGGTGTGCTGGACCCGACGTAGAGGAAGAAGCAGGAGTACCACCAGGGGCACTAGAAGAGGACCTAACCATACGTCTGATCTCCACCACATCGGGAATTCAGCAGTCGGATTGCAATACATGAAGCAGGGCTGATACTACCTCTGAATCTGTGTGGGTAATAGTAGAAGGGAGGCCTGAAAGAAACAAGCTCCCGGGAAATTTTAGATTCCGAGGGAGAGAATTTTGCAGCAGGGTGTAAGGGCGCGGAATCAGAACCCAAGTGCTCGATAGCCGACTCGACAGCCGCCAGCCGCCGATCATGGTCGTTTACGCGGGCCGTAAGTTGATTCAGAGCATCAAGCTTACGGTGAATTTCCGAGATCGAAGCAGAGGTACGAGCTTCAGAAGCTGTCAAAGTATTGATGGCATCAGAAGTACGCACATCGGAAGAGGTAATTAACGAGGTGAGGATATCAATTTTCTCTGATAATCTGGAAAAGGAATCATCTGTAAGAGTTGAGGGGCCCGGCGACCGCGCCGGATCTATATTTGCAGCTGGAGGCAGACTGAGAGTGCGAATGGATGAAAGAGGCGAGCAGTGAGGTAGCTGTGACGTGTGATAAGTAGCAGTAATGATAGAGGGGGAAATTGTCACAGTAGAGACTAGCGTAGAAGCTGTAGAGAGCATAGAGGTATAAGAATAGAGCATGCGAGAGAGCAGCTAGCCCGAGATCAGACTAGAGAGAGAACGCTGCATAAGGGCCCCGTCTGTCACTCTCTAGCAGAGTGCCACGATTGGCTGTTTCCCCGACCGTCCCGCGCCCCGCGCCCCGCGCTGATCCTACTAAGTCAAAAGTGGGGAGCTCTTGTGGAAGCAGATTACAGAAAAGTGTAGTATATACATCGTACAGGACACGATTGAATTATCATATAAACAATGTAGTTATTTTTAATTTTATAATAAACTACCTAATAAGATGACAAAAAAGTGTCTAATTTGTAGAACCGAAGCAAGTCCCGCTTGTGGCCGCACTTTTCACTCGTAAGTATTTTCAATAAAATATCATAACCTTAACATTCACGTTAATAGAAAAAGTGTATTGTTTTTAATTATTGCAGTTTTCCAAAAAATGAGTGTATGAGGAAAAAATGGGTTGAAGCATTGAAAGTGGAATCTCCTATCAATTTTAAAACTGCCTATATATGCAGTAATAATTTTTATGACACGTGTTATTCTGATTTTGATAAGCAGTGTAGTCGACGTAGATTACATTCTACAGCAATTCCATTATTAAAATGTACTAACAAAATCCAAGCTCCTACGTCTGACAGATACGATCAAGAAAATCAAGTTAATGATCAGCTACACGTAGAATCATTAGAAATAAACCAAACCAACTTTAACAAAACCAGTGACATCTCAACCAAAAATGTTGGTATAACGAGTGAAGATCAAAGAACAAACCATGTCAGTGTGTCTACAAATGTGTCAAGTACTGCAGTTATTTGTGATGTTGTCGCAACCAGTGACATGTCAACCAAAAATATTGATGTAACGAGAGAAGAAGAAAGAACAAACCATTTCAGTGTAGCTACAAATGTATCAAGACCTGCAGTTATTTCAGGTGTAGTCAATAAAAAAAGGTGGGTTTCCTATCGGATAATTTTTATTTAATAAAATTAAGTATTGCACTCTGTAATAAACATTAACTTATTTTCAGGAAAAATTGCCTAGTAAATTCCAATGCCATCAAAAGAGTTAAATTCACTCATGGTCAGGAGGTGAAATATTTTACTCGTGAGGACTGTTCATCCGATGAAAGTTGGAACAAATTTCTACAATATAAAACCTTTGTACATTCAAAGCTTGCTGCAGTACGTAATCGGAATTTGAGAAAAGACAAAAAAATAATGACATTGACTGGTGTGATTTCTGATTTGGAAAAAAAAGAAGAATTCAGTGCTGCGAAATATTTAAAGGTTTCTTAGATTTTAATCATACAGTAAAAAAATATGCAAAGTGAACATAGGAACGTATTTTCATGTATGAAATGAAAAACTGATATATTTATTTACGTATATTTTTCCTGATCATTGTGACTCAATCTATATTGTTATATACGTTCATTTAATTTAGTATATTAGTGAGAATGATTTTTATTTTTACACTCTAATCAATTTTGTAACAATGTAATTTTTTTAGAATAACACGCTATTTGTGTGTATAAAAATCTATTACTTTTTTTTAACAGTACAATGAATTGTAAATGAGATTTTTCTCATGTTTATAAAAATTGACATTTTTTTACTTTTACATTTATTTATACATTACAGAAAATATATACATTTATTTTTTGTCACAAATAAATACAGGCAGTCATCCATTTTTCCTATTGAACAATTTTTTTTACAAAGCTATACCTGAAACGTATTTTATTGAGCTCTTTTGATTTTCAACAGGATTTGCCCGTTCATGTACAAGAGCTGCTGCATCGTATGAAAAAAAGAAAGTTAACAACCGCCTTTCCTGATACTTTAAAAAATTTTGGAAGAAGTCTGCATTTCCATTCGCCAACTGCTTACGAATTTGTTCGTAGTAGTTTTTTAAAATGTTTGCCATCAGTCACAACTTTGAACAAATGGCTAAACTGCTTTGATTATCGACCTGGAATTTCTGAGCAAATAATAAATAAAGTTGTTCAAATAGTTCAGACAGAAAATGATAAAGGAAAACATTTATTTTTTAACTTGACATTCGACGAAATGAGTATCAAGCAACATAAGGAATGGGACAGCTCTAGTCAAAAATGGAAAGGATTAGTCGATTTAGGGGGTCAGTTAAATGAAATACAACTCGATGGAAATGTTAAAATTGCTAGCAAAGCATTAGTATTTATGCTTGTTTGTATTAATGGTTACTTCAAAGCACCAGTCGCTCACTATCTTATTAATTCTCTAAACGGCGTTGAGAAATCAATACTAATCAAAGATTTATTGATCAAACTTGATTCACATGAAATTAATGTTTGTAGTGTAACGTTCGATGGTGACAAAGCTCATAAAACCGCGTGTGAGAGTCTTGGCGCTAATTTCAATTACTCTGATAAGGAGAATTTTAAACCTTATTTTCCTCACCCGCATTCGGGAGCGCCAATATACATTTTTTATGATCCGTGTCATTGCATAAAATTGTGTAGAAACTATTTTGCTTGCAAAGGTCCTTTAATATATGGTGAAACGGATTATATTCGCTGGGATTTTATTGAAAAATTAAACTGTAAGCAGCAAGAAAAAAAACTGCATTGTGAAAAAATGCGAGTATTTTTAGCGGTTCAGGTTTTAAGTAACAGCACAGCTGTTGCATTAAATTTTTTAGAATTTCATTTGATGGATAAAAATTTTACTGGCGCTGCGGCGACTTCAACTTTTTGCAAAAATCTCAATGATATTTTCGACTTGCTGAACTGCAGAAATAAATTTTGTAAGACGCCCGGACGATCAGGTATAACAGTTCATTTACTTGGTGATTTAAAGTTGAAAATAGACGCTTTCATATTATACATAGACAAGTTAAAAATTTTGCAAAAAAAAAATATAAATAAAAAAAATGAAAATTTCCAAAATAATTGCATGTTTGTCAAAGTTACTGAATCTACCGCGGTTTGTACTGGTTTCGTTGGGTTGATAATTTGCTTGACAAATGTATATTCTTTGGCAAACAATTTATTAGAAAATAAGTATATCGACTATTTATTAAGCTACAAGCTCTCTCAGGATCATCTTGAAATGTTTTTTTCAATAATTCGACGCATGAATGGATACAACAATAATCCGACTACCACGCAATATTTGTCTGCGATGAAAAAGTTAATTTGTAATAAACTAAACGTAAGCGTTTCCGTATCCGCAAATTGTACGCCTTTAGATTCAACATTGATAATCAATGTTGACAGCGATCTCAACGAAATTTCTAATTGTAAGTCGAATGGAATTCATAAGCCAAGAGACGAAAAGATAAAATCTTTGTCAAACGAGGCTAGTAACGTAGATTATAATAACAATATTTATTCTAGTCTTCCGAAGCTGGGTTACAGTATCGATGTTGAACATGACTACTGCAAATCTGATTTTCAGTGGCATGGAAGCGAGTATTCAAACCAGATTATCTCCTACATTGCAGGATCGATTGTCCACTACTTAAAACGTATCATACATTGTGATGAATGTTTAAAGATAGTAAATGATACGGAAAGTAATGTTGATATCACTTTAATTATGTTACGAAATAGGGGTGGCTTGAATTTTGCTTGCAACAGTATTATTATTATATGTAAATGTACGGAGAAAAGTATTAGAGAAACCAAGGATATTTTTTCAAAAAATGTTTGCGACACAATTGTCAATAAAACTATGTGCAATTTACCAAGTAATTTGTTTAACGATAATCATTTTCTAGAACAAGAACCGTTAATGAGTCATCGCAATCAATTAATAACAATTATAATAAAGAGATATATTAACATCCGATTGCGGCATGAAAGTTCTTTGTTAAATGATAACACGAAAAAAATTCGAATGAAAAATAATAAATTAACAATATTTTCTGGTCAATAAAAAATAATTTAATTTAATACGTATCAGTTTTTTAGTTGTTGACAATTACATTCATACCAAACACCCACTGCACAATCATTCCAAAAAGAAATATACATACACAAATTTAAAAAAAAAAATTTCTTTGACCGAGATTTGAAGCTTTGCTCAGCTGATTCGCCGCGGAGGTAAAACGATTAGCCCGCTCGGCTATCGAGCTTTTCAGTAGTATGGAGTAAAAGTCATATTTAAGGTGTGCCCAAGAGAAAGGGACTTAGGTTAAGGCTTGGTGGGGGTGCTCTCCCACTCTGACTTGTCCGTGGGAGAAGAAGCAGAGTTGGCGGAGCGACGATCAGTCGGGGAAACAGCTAATCACGAGGCTGCTAGAGAGAGACAGACGGAGCCCTTATGCAGCGTTCTCTCTCTAGTCTTGTCTCGCTGACTCTTACAGACCAGCATAGCACTCACCTCCTCTATTCTTATACCTCTATGGTAGAGAGTGAGGCAGTCGTAGTTGTAAGCGTAGATGTTACAGTGGTGGGAGGCGCGGAGATCTTCAAGGCTGAGCGCTGGGAAGAATGAACACGCCCCGAATCCTTACAATCTGGGCAGGTGACTCTGGCATCTACCGTTTGGCTTCGGCAGCGTCCACAGATGATCGGTTCCATTTGGTTTTGCTGAGGTAAACCAATCCGGAGCTGAGGCAGACGTCAAGCCGATAGCAGCGCGCTTTCCCGCGTAACTTGTGGTTATCCTCAATTGTAGCGTGTGGTCCAATAGGATGTCAGCTCCACAAGAAAGGCGCGAAAGATGGGAGAGGATCCCCAAGTCAGATCACACCATGCGATTTAGGTTAGGTTGCAGGCGCCGACGGAAAAGTGCAATAAAAGCGCATGCACAGGATGAGCTCAGCTTTGCAACCAATATATAGCGTGTAAGAGCAGCTATGCAAAGTCTGAAGAAGCAAGAAAAGGCCCGAAGGCAGGATGCGGCAGTAAAAATTCAATAGAATGACAGAGCAGATAGTAGGAGTGACAAAGCGTACTTACATGCGCGAGAGAGAAAGAAGTAGGTGAAGAAGAAGGGATATTAAACAGAAATATAAAGAACTATGAAAAAAAAGAAAAAGGAGGAAAAAGAAAGGAGGTATAAGGAAATAATGGAAATAAGAAACGAAATTGAAGTGTGGAAATACATAAATAGAGGAAGAAAGGAAAGGAAAAGACTATGTGAAGAAATAAGCAGAAAAGAATGGGGAAAAAACTTCGCAGAATTACTCGGAGGCTCAGTGATGGAGATGGAGGAAGACAGCAGAAGAAGACAGAGAACAAGATGAGGAAGCAGAAGTATCGAGAGAAGAACTAGTAGCGGTTATGGGGAGATTGAAAAAGAAAAAAGCAGCAGAACGAGATGAGCTAAAGAATGAAGTTTGGCTATGTGCAGGGAAGAATAGTGTGGAAAGACTTTTAATGATTATAAACATAATTTGCAAAGGTGAAGGATGGCCGCAGAAATGGAATATGGGAATAATAAACCCGTTATGGGAAAAAGGAAAAGGAAACAACGCAAACAACTACTGAGGAATTACAATCATGGACACAGCATACAAAATGTATGCAATGGTACTGGAAGAACGAATAAGGAAAGAAGCTGAAGAGAAAAATCTGATCCAGGAGTCACAAGCCGGAATTAGAAAAGAAAAAATCTGCATAGATAAAATATATTTAATAAAGTGCGCACTGGAGAAAAATTTGAAGGAAAAAGGTGGTAAACTGATGGTTTTTTTTGCAGCCTATAGCCTCTTCAGGATGTTGTGTATTTCATTCCACTATCGAAGCCACTGTCATTTCCTCTACGTTCATACCGCTAATAGGCACATCGAAATTGACAGATTTATCGTCATGAAATATTTCGTGCATCTCATCGTGATATTCCGATAAAATTCGTCCTTTGCCCGTTGTTTTCTTATTATTGATCAAATGAATTTTTTATATTTACTTTTTAAGTTGCGGAATTTCTTAACCAAAATAGCAGCCGATACTTTATAATTTAAATTCATAAATTCATTTTCGATTTCACGCCAAACAATTATTTTGGATCCCTAAATTTGTTTTTCGAATCGCATAAGTCGTCAGCAATACTTTCGTTTTTTGTCGATTATATTCAAATTCTAAAATATTGGGTTGGCAACTAAGTAATTGCTGATTTTTCAAAGCAAATAAATGACAAAATCCGCAAATACTTAGTTGCCAACCCAATAGATGTACGAAAAGAAATATGTTGTCAGAAAGTATTCTTTGAAAATATTAACTTTTCAATAGTTTAAATTGTTATATTTACCACTTGAGTCAGAACGTCTTTCCTGTTTCGCAACTTCCTCGACAATTGTGCCCGTATTTGAATTTTCTTCGTCATGGTCTTCGAGATATTTTTCAATCCATTATGACTCACAATCAGCAGGCGTTGTAAGATCTGAGATTTATTAATTCACCATTAATATGCAAAAATAAGTAATAAATACAGTAAACCCTTGTTTCGCCACACTATAATGAATACGGTACGATTTGCATAACTTAGATTGACTTCCACCTAAGGGAAGGACAGGATGTCTAATATTTACGCGTACTTGAGTAAATAAAGATCGTCGATTTTCAAACAAATATATTTTCTTCACACCCCCCTCGAAAGTACTTCTTTCGCTTCATGGGACCCCCCCTCGAAATACATTCATTTATTTACAGCCTGAATCTGGACTTTTTTGGTTTCGAGGCTCTGATTGGCTTGTTAGACTAACGTGTGCTGTCATGCGCAGTTGTCTCAACAGTTAAGTCAAAATGTCGTCATCGGATGAATCTTTTGAAGAAGAGGAAATTTTAAACAACTTTGACGTTGAAGCAATAAAAATCGTTCAAACAGCTTCGTTACCAAAGAAGTCGTCTGACAGATATTTATTAGTGTACAAAACTTTCAAACAATGGCAAAAAGACAATGAAACTTCTTTATCCAGTTCTATCGAAAACAATCTTATAGTTTATTTTAATGAGATGAAAAATAAAGTACAACCACCGACTTTATGGAGTATATGGAGCATGCTACGTTCCACTTTGAACTCACATGAAGATTGTGATATTTCAAAATTTTATAAATTGAAGAACCTTTTGAAAAACCTTAGTAAAGGTTACCAGCCTAAGAAAGCGTTTGTGTTCAAATGGGATCAAATTATACAGTTCATTTCTGAAGCTCCAGATCAGACATATCTTTTGACAAAGGTAAAAGCATTATACATGTACATTCAGTTAATACTATTTCTGGTATTATATTGTGACATGTTTGGTTACAGGTTATACTAATTTTTTATCTGAATGTTCTTTTGCTTAAATGATTTTTAAAAATAAATCATTTTATGCAATTAACGCATTTATTTTACGAGGCCCGCCCCCGACCAGCAAAGCCTCGGCTACGCCTCGGCTTTGCAAATGTCGGGCGGGCCTCGTCGACTGCTGTCCCTGTCCACATACAGCAGAAAAAAAGCTGCCACTGTATCATTTGTAATTAGTTGATTATTAGCGTACTTTCGAGGGGGGAGTGAAGAAAAGTACTATACGACACTCGGCCATAAAGTTGTGTTCACTGGCGTGCGATATGACGGCCTCGGCTTCGCCTCGGCCGTCAAATCATCGCACGCCAGAAAATACAACTTTCTGGCCTTGTATCGTAATGTACTATTAATCGATGAAGTATTATCCCCTAAAAAACACCTCTAGTGCAAAAAGTCGAGACAAGTTCATGTATGAAAAGGGATTTCTACAAAAGTTGTGAAATCCAACAACATTAGACAAGCTCGTTTTTTCCATTATGTCAATACGAAGTAATTACAAAATGGAAAGAATTTTTTCTGTTTACGTGATTAGAACCGGTAATGAACTTGTTGGGCCCGGAACAATTCAGATGTTTGAGTATGATGTATAATTATTCATATTATCATTATGTAATCTGATCTTTACTAATTCATAATGCGGTAAAAATACATTAAAATGTAAGATATTTATTGCTTATCGTTTGGGTTCGAGGCCCGACAAGTTCAATACCGGTTCTAATCACGTAAACAGAAAAAATTCTTTCCATTTTGTAATTACTTCGTATTGACATAATGGAAAAACCGAGCTTGTCTAATGTTGTTGGATTTCACAACTTTTGTAGAGAGATCCCTTTTCATACATGAACTTGTCTCGACTTTTTGCACCAGAGGTGTTTTTTAGGGGGATTTGTCTCCTTTTTGCAAATATTATTATTATTATCGGCTTTATATCTCGAAATAATATAAAACAATACATAACGTGCGTCGGTAAAGTAAATGTTTCGTCTTTTGGATGTTAGTGAAAACAAAACATAACTCATATCTCAATGACACGCAGTGGCAAATTTGGGTGAATGCATGGAGGCGTCCCAGCTGTGTATGTTTACAGAGAAACTCATACTAATCAGAGACGTTTTTTCGTTTGAATGTATGAAAGTTGAAGCTGTGTTTATATACAGAGAAACTCATACAACTTAGTGGACATTTTGCGTTTGAATGTATGGAGGTTGAAGCTGTGTATATACACAACGTGCTTCTGCTATCAAGAGACACGGTAGTGTCTCGAGACAAGTTCATGTATGAATTGGGCGCGAGCGCTAACGTGTATCTTTTCTCGAAACAACTAGGTGCGGGCACATGAAAAACAGCCAAATCATGGTGTGTATATACACAGCTTCAAACTCCATACACTCAAAGGCATTCTGTCGCATCAGTGACAGCTCAAAATCGGTAAATTTGACGTAAATCTGAGAAGAAGTATTAGGAGTACATGAAATCAAAGAGCCATTTTGAAAACATTTGAAAATCGGTTAAACTGGCGGGATCACTTTAATAAAAGCGGTAAAATAGACGAAAATATCAGAAAAAGTATCAAGAGTACATGAAACCAAAGAGCCATTTTGAAAACATTTGAAAATCGGTTAAAGTGGCGGGATCACTTTAATAAAAGCGGCAAAATAGACGAAAATTTGAGAAAAAGTATCAGGAGTACATGAAACCAAAGAGCCACTTTGAAAACATTTGAAAATCGGTTAAAGTGGCAGGATCGCTTTAATAAAAGCGGCAAAATAGACGAAAATTTGAGAAAAAGTATCAGGAGTACATGAAACCAAAGAGCCACTTTGAAAACATTTAAAAATCGGTTAAAGTGGCGGGATCGCTTTAAAAGCGGTAAAATAGACGAAAACATTTAACCCTTTCATTGCTGCAGACGACTAAAGTCGCTCCGCATGAAATGATGCCACCTTTCGTTGCTGCGGACGACTAAATTCGCTCTGCGTGAAAGGATGCCTCCTTTCGTTGCTGCGGACGACTAAAGTCGCTCCGCATGAAATGATGCAACCTTTCGTTGCTGCGGACGACTAAATTCGCTCTGCGTGAAATGATGCCACCTTTCGTTGCTGCGGACGACTAAATTCGCTCTGCGTGAAAGGATGTCACCTTTCGTTGCTGCGGACGACTAAATTCGCTCTGCGTGAAAGGATGCCTCCTTTCGTTGCTGCGGACGACTAAAGTCGCTTTGCATAAAATGATGCCACCTTTCGTTGCTGCGGACGACTAAAGTCGCTTTACACAAAATGATGCCACCTTTCGTTGCTGCGGACGACTAAAGTCGCTCTACACAAAATGATGCCACCTTTCGTTGCTGCGGACGACTAAATACGCTCTGCGTGAAAGGATGCCTCCTTTCGTTGCTGCGGACGACTAAAGTCGCTCTACACAAAATGATGCCACCTTTCGTTGCTGCGGACGACTAAAGTCGCTCTGCACAAAATGATGCCACCTTTCGTTGCTGCGGACGACTAAAGTCGCTCTACACAAAATGATGCCACCTTTCGTTGCTGCGGACGACTTAAGTCGCTCTGCACAAAATGATGCAACGTTTGGTTGCTGCGGACGACTAAAGTCGCTCTGCATAAAATGATGCCACCTTTCATTGCTACGGACGACTAAAGTCGCTTTGCATAAAATGATGCCACCGACGTACTACGGGCGACTGAAATCGCACTGCATAAAATGATGCTTCCGACGTACTACGGACGACTGAAGTCGCTCTACATAAAATGCCACTGGCGTACGATAGACGACTACAGTTGCCCTTCAAAAAGTGTCAAAGCAATTTTATTTCATTTTATTTCATTTATATTTCATTCAAATTTGACAAACATTTTAGAAAAAGTATCAGGAGTACATAAAATCAAAGAGCCATTTCGAAAACATTTGAAAATCGGTTAACTTCAAAGTTCGCTAGGCCCTAGGCGTTCAAATATGATCTGTTTTTTTTCCGGAATATCCAAAAGACGAAAAAATTACCTTACCGACGCACGTTATGTATTGTTTCATTTTTTTTATTATCTCGAAATATAAAGCCGATAATAATAATTTGCAAAAAGGAGACAAATCCCCTCAAAAAACACCTCTGGTGCAAAAAATCGAGACAAGTTCATGTATAAAAAGTAGTATCTCTACAAAAAACAGATCTGATGCAAACAAAACCCAAAAAATTTCAAATTTACACGAAATGTCCAAAAATAAAAATTTTGAAAATCTTTAACCAAACAAAGTAGTTAAATCGGATAATAATAGACAAGTTCGTTTTTTCCATTATGTCTCTACGAATTACTTTGGACCAAAAGTTCACAAAAGTACCTAGTACTCTCCACTTCATATGATTTGTCAATTTCTTCCATGTACATGTGGTAATTAAAACAAAACGGAAAGAATTTTTTCTGTTTACGTGATTAGAACCGGCACTGAACTTGTCGGGCCCCGGATGCGGTAAAATTAAATTAAATTTTAAGATATTTATTGCTTGTTCTTTGGGTTGGGGCCCGACAAGTTCAGTACCGGTTCTAATCACGTAAACAGAAAAAATTCTTTCGGTTTTGTTTTAATTACCACATGTACATGGAAGAAATTGACAAATCATATGAAGTGGAGAGTACTAGGTACTTTTGTGAACTTTTGGTCCAAAGTAATTCGTAGAGACATAATGGAAAAAACGAACTTGTCTAATGTTATCGGATTTAACAACTTTATCTGGCCGAAGTTTTTCAAAATTCATATGGATATAATGGAAAATTTGAACTTGTCTATTATTATCGGATTTAACTACTTTGTTTGGTTGAAGATTTTCAAAATTTTTATTTTTGGACGTTTCGTGTAAATTTGAAATTTTTTGGGTTTTTTTTGCATCAGATCTGTTTTTTGTAGAGATACTACTTTTTATACATGAACTTGTCTCGATTTTTTGCACCAGAGGTGTTTTTTGAGGGGGTTTTTCATGTGCCCGCACCTAGTTCGGTCGAGAAAAGATACACGGTAGCGCTCTCGCCCAATTCATACATGAACTTGTCTCGAAACACTACCGTGTCTCTTGATAAGGTGTTCTCTTGGTGATGAGACGAAGACGAGTGTCTGTTGCAAAAATAGTTAAGGAAATTGTTACCTACGCGATGCAAGGAACGAGTGGGAGAAATGGCCAGAAATGCAGCATATGTTACGTGAACAGAACTAGACTTTTATTGCTTAATCCCTTGCAAGGCGTAGACCATGAGGCATTTTATTACTTACAATAAACGCAGATCAAGAGACACGGTAGTGTCTCGAGACAAGTTCATGTATGAATTGGGCTCGAGTGCTAACGTGTATCTATTCGCGAAGCAACTAGCTGCGGGCACATGAAAAATAGCCGAAGCATGATGTGTATATACACGACAAATACATTCAAAGGCTGTCTGTCGCTTCCTATACACGGTAACTGTGTATACATACACGACAAATACATTCAAAGGCTATCTGTCGCTTCCTATACACGGTAACTATGTATACATACACGACAAATACATTCAAAGGCTGTCTGTCGCTTCCTATACACAGTAACTGTGTATACATACACGGCTGGAATGTCTTCACACACTGACAGGCCGTTTGCAACACGCAGTGGCATTGAGATATGTGTTTCGTCCGTAGTACATTTAAGAAACACATTCACATGTATAGACACTAATTTAAATTTGACAATCGTTAGACAACACCATATTTCACATTAATCCTACATTTTTAGAAAACTCTTACAGTACACCGAAATATGATAATTTGGGAAATGCGTAGAAATTATTCAAGGGAATACCTTTTACAACTTAAGTACTATCAAATGTTTTACTCCTCAGTTCTATTTATCACTTGCATTATCATCTTTTATAATCGTTGTCCTTCTTCTTACTAATAGACTTTTACAACTCTTCCGAAAGGAAAAGGATTACATCGGCCTTCCACATGTTTGCCATATTTCAGAATACTGCATATCCAGGTATACCAATAAAACCGTAACCTTCAATACTAGCATCAGTTCTACCCCTACTTCCAGTTTGATATTATTTTTGAACGCTAGGATAGAAGTAACCAGGAAAACAATTTTTGTACGACATAAACAGAACAAGATTAGACTCGAAACACACAACATATACACTTTGAAACATGAACCTTGTAATTATTTGTTAAGATATATCTTTGTTTTATTTTAAATCATCGTGTTTTTAATTTACAAAATTAGCGCCTCGAGATTAATTTCTCGTGTACGCGCTCCATCTAACGACGGAACAATATGAGTTGTGTTTTGTTTTCACGAACATCCAAAAAACGAAAAATTTACTTTACCGGCGCACGTTATGTATTGGTTTTTACAAGCTTTCATTTAGTTTCACCTGTCCCGTTGTCTGTGTGTCGGTCTGTAATCAAATCTTGCAAGTTAAATTTGATCCACTTCCCGGTTTCCGATTGAGCTGAAATTTTGCATGCATGTATAAATCGGATGACAATGCAACTACAAATATAAAAAAATGAGATATTTAAATATGAATAAAATACATAAACTTTAAGTGCTCAAAGCAGCACATATTATGTGAACGTACTACGGACTACATAACGGAAAAACGCTGCTACGCGCTACGAACTACGTCGTAGTAAATCTCGAATTAAAAATACTAAAAAGTTAAAAATAAAATTAAAAAAAAAACCTTTTTTAAAAACAAGCTTTTATTATTTGTTAATAAAATGAAGTAAAAAGTTAAAAATAAATTAACTCTAATAAGAAACATAACACTTTATAAGTTCATTGTAACCTTTAACGATAATTAAGCTTCTTCGTTTACGACAAAATAATTCCATATCGTACATAATTATATATTTTTAACACTAAAACTTTACACCTTAATTATTAAATCTTCCCGTTTTTATCACAGTCCCAATTTTATAAATAAAAGCGTGTTACATTGTGATAGCAAGCGGAAAAAGAAGGTGCTAAATGTTCTTAATTATACCATCAAAATGTAACACGCTTTTATTTATAAAATTGGGACTGTGATAAAAACGGGAAGATTTAATAATTAAGGTGTAAAGTTTTAGTGTTAGAAATATATAATTATGTACGATATAGAATTATTTTGTCGTAGACGAAGAAGCTTAATTATCGTTAAAGGTTACAATGAACTTATAAAGTGTTATATTTCTTATTAGAGTTAATTTTTTAAAACCTTTTAGTTCATTTTATTAACAAATAATAAGAGCTTGTTTTTAAAAAAGGTTTTTTTTCTTTAATTTTTTATATTATATCCAGATATAAAGTCGGTAATAGTAATAATATGACGAAAAAAAATAAAATAAAATAATAATAACAATAATAATACGATGACGCCAAATAAAATAATAATAATAACTCATCGGCTGTCTGTTGCCCAGTGGCGGCTCAACGGTGGGCTAGGCCCTAAGCATTCAAATATGGTCTGTTTTGTTTTCCCGAATATCCAAAAGACGAAAAACTTACCTTGCCGACACACGTTATGTATTGTTTTATATTATCTCGAGATATAAAGCCGATAATAATAATAATATTTGCGAAAAGGAGACAAATTCCCCTAAAAAAACACCTCTGGTGCAAAAAAGTCGAGACAAGTTCATGTATGAAATGGGATCTCTCTACAAAAGTTGTGAAATCCGATAACATTAGACAAGTTCGTTTTTTCCATTATGTCAATACGAAGTAATTACAAAATGGAAGGAATTTTTTCTGTTTACGTGATTAGAACCGGTAATGAACTTGACGGGCTCCGAACAATTCAGATGTTTGAGTATGATGTATAATTATTCATATTATTATTATGTAATCTGATCTTTACTAATTCATTATTCGGGAAAAATAAATTAAATTGTAAGATATTTATTGGTTATCGTTTGGGTTCAGGGCCCGACAAGTTTAATACCGGTTCTAAACACGTAAACAAAAAAAATTCTTTCCATTTTGTAATTACTTCGGATTGACATAATGGAAAAAACGAACTTGTCTAATGTTATCGGATTTCACAACTTTTGTAGAGAGATCCCTTTTCATACATGAACTTGTCTCGACTTTTTTGCACCAGAGGTGTTTTTTATGCAGCATATGCTGGGTCTTGCCTGCGTGACCAGAACTAAGCATTTATTGCTAAATCCCTTACAAGGCGTGGGCCATGAGACATTTTATTACTTAGAAAAAACGCGGATTCCGTATGCCGGAACAAGGGTTAAAAGTGTCATAAAAATTGTATAGAAAAGAAAGATTGTTACAATACAAAGGATCTTAGTAATTGCTTTTTACACAGTTATATCAACCCTAATGACACATCTGCAAAACACTCACTAATAGTGAAATTTCGATTTGAGAAAACCAACATTAGAACGTTTGAGCAAATTATGCGCGTCACTTCACCATTACAACTGAAATATATACATAAAATTAGTATTAATTATTTACGTTCGTAACATGCTCCCCCCTTGAACTAACAGGTTCAAGATTATGAAATGTAACACAATATACAGAATTTTCGTCTACTGATTGCAAATAGGAAGAGGAGATATGCGTTTAATGGCTCTTTTGTAAGTTCCTTTCGCTGTTTCCACTAATACCACTCGGATAACACTAACCGAACCTGGATGTAAGATCACGATGGTTCCAAGTCGTAAGTTGGGGCCTTTTTGCTGCCATTTAATCCGCTGATTCAATCCACGGAGGTATTCCTTGCTCCAACGGTTCCAAAAATGTTGCTACATTGTTTGGAGATGCTGCCATGATGATAATCTGTTAGTCTGAGTCTCGGTAAAATCGTGACTTGGCAGATTTACCAGAGATTCTCCGATCAGGAAGTGACCTGGAGTCAGCACCAATAAATCGTTAGGATCCGCCGATAATGGTGTTAGCGGCTTGGAATTCAGAACAGCTTCTATTTCAACAGTAAGCGCGTTTGTACGTTAGAAGAGTTTGTCCTACTACTCTTCGAAGATGCATCTTGAATCACTTCACAGCAGGTTCCCATAAGCCGCCGAAATGTGAGTATTGAGGTGGAATCAGATGCAAATTGAAACTGGACTTTGAGAGAAATTCCGTCACCAGATCATTTTGTCGTCTCGATGTTACCAGATGCTCCAATTCCTTCAGTTCATTGCTGGCTCCAATAAAATTGGTAGCGTTGTCGAAATAAATATCAGACGGTATTCCTCTGCGAGAAATTAATCGACGAAAACATGAAATGAATGCTTCCGTAGTGAGATTGAAAGCGAGCTCCGGTGGACGGCCTTTGTTGCAAAACAGACGAATACAGCAACGTACTCCTTGATTTTTGTTCTATTGCAGAACGTCTTTTCCTTTATGAAGAATGGACCGCAGTAGTCGACCCCGCAATTAGAGAATGGTCTGGATGGTGTCACTCTGGCACGTAACAGATTGCTCACAATGTGTTCGGTTGGTTTGAGTCTATCTCTGAAGCATTTCGTGCAGTCGTATATTACGCGTCGAGTTAAATTTCTTCCGTCTATAGGCCTGTAGCGCTCTCTGACTGCATAGAGCGTTGCTTGTGGCCCAGCGTGGAGCTGGCGAAGATGCTTTTGTCGGATTATCAGCTTCGTTACGCGACGATTGCGTGGAAGGACAACTGGGTGTCGTGCACTGTATGACAAATCAGAGTTGGTTATCCGTCCTCCTACGCGAAGAACTCCATACTATTCCAGGAAAGGCGACAGAGATCTCAGCATGCTATCCTTTGGAATTGTGCGATCCTTCTGCAAACTGTCAATGGCACGATGTAGAGCTTGCTGCTGCACCAGAAGAAGGACCCTTTTGGTTGTTGTCTGCAGTTCCGTGGGGGTTAGAGACACGCTACGAGATCCCTCCTCACAGTTGGCCTGGAACCTGAAATAACAAGCTAATAAGTAGCCTAACAAGTTTTGACCAGGTGGAAAACCTTGTCAACGTATTGCACTCTAGCGCTAATGAAAGTGTGGTTGAAGCGAAGCGGAATTCAGGAATATTCTCCAACATGCCTCCACTTTGTGATGCGGCAATTTCGTTGAACTTCTGCCACCCGGTTGGCAACGAACGCCTTTAGGAGATGTGGAGAGGTACGAGTCCAACATAGGGCAATGTTGGAGTCGGAACACAAATCGTTCCATTGACATTTAATCTTACCGACTGTAAAACGGTCGTAGTTAATTGCGACAGAAGCATAGCAGCATAAAGTTCCAGACGCGCGATTGATTGAGTCTTTAATGGAGCTACACGGGATTTCGCACATAACAGAGCGACCGATTTGTTATTGTTATTTGATGATCGTATATAAATGCACGCTCCATAGGCACGTTTACTAGCATCACAGAATCCGTGCACTTCGATATTCGCGTTTGAAAGCACTACTCGTCGTGCTCTACTCGACTGCTTCGGAGTCAAGCTTTAGATGCACTGGCGCTTTATCTTGAGGTAAGAAACGTATTAAAGATAGTTCGTTCGAACTCCACTTCCGAAGATTGAAACCTCCTGGCTGCAATAGTTCTTGTAGTTGGGTTTGCAGCTGATGGTATCTACTCCGGTTAGCAAATCGTCAACATAGAAGTCTGCCTTTAAAATCCTTGCTGCCATTGGATATCTTGAGCCCTTGTTGAATCACAGCCTTGATTGCAAGGTATGACGATGATGCTAATCCATAAGTTGCCGTTTTCAGTTCGTACTCTCGCAGTTTTTCTTTAGGGTAGTTTCACCAAAGAATCCGCTGACACTTGGTGTCATCCTCACGCAGCAGTATTCGGCAATACATATTCTCAATATCGGCTGTGAGAACGTATCTGTGGGATCTGAACCGAAGGAGAATGGCAAAAAGATCCTGTGCTTGTCTTAGCTGATCCATCGAAGACAACTCGAACCTTCGTAGTAAGGTTTGTCTCCTTCTGCACCGCGTGGTGTGGTAAATAGTATCCGGCTGATGAGAGCGTGGACCACACTTCCTGCATGTGCCCTAAATCTATGTATTCCTGCAGAAACTGCGCATATTGTAAACGAAATTCATCATTCCCTCTCAACTTCCGTTCTAGAGCGAGGAATCTCTTCCTGGCCATGGTCTTTGATTCTCCCAGACTGTCCTTGTGTTCTTTGAATGGCAGCCTTACCACACAGCAACCATCGGATTGCCGTGAAACATGTTTAATAAAATGTCGTTCGTATGCGTTTTCTTCAAGCGACATTGGAGACGTTTCCTAATAGTCTTCAATTTCGCAGAACTTCTGTAATTGTTACTGAAAAGCTTGATTTATCATAAGGCATGTTCGCGGCACGTAGCAGCTATCTACCTTGCCCGAAATCATCCAGCCTAACTGTATGTCTTGGACTGTGGCCTTTTGCTAAGAAAGCTGTACTTTGCCAGCACGTGAAAGATAATAATAAATTTCGGCAACCACTAACATTTGAACGGTTGCTGGGATGAAGAAGTTGGGATCCGCTAAGAAAATATCAGGTGGAACGTTTAACTGTTGTGGATCCAGCCTTTCTCCTGATAGATATCTTCCTATTGTAGGAGTGATAAAAAATGTTCCACGGAGAAGCTATTGTATCGTGAACGAACTACTGTATTTGCCATATATTTTATCCGAGCTTCATTTCCGCTTAAACCGATGATTGGGACATTTACAAGTCTTCTGGGTAGTTTTAGCAATGTAGCGAATTGCTCCGTTATGAAATTCGCTTGTGAAGCATTATCCATTAGCATGCAACTAAGACTGTTTCTATTTATACGGAGAGGCATCATTATCTTGACAGCATCCACCAGAAGACGTGTCGGATTCCCACATGCTGTACTGTTCGACAACAAATGTGGCAAATCCCAACGTATCATAATAATTAATTTCGAATTCTGCAGTCTCGGAGTCTTTTTCTGGATTGTAGTCCGTGGATAGCAATACCAATTACAGTTGTATTTCCTCGAACTGATCCCATGCAGTTCTGGCTCTCTCCATTGTTTGTTTTAGAGCAGGTATCGCTCGAATCGTCGTCACTGAAGTCGCTAAATTTCTTAGCCGTGTAATTTGTCCCTTTATGAAACGCCGTTTCGTTTTCAATTCGTTGATTTTGTCCTGATTTTGCGACACGTTTGTCTATCACTAAAGCTTGCACTGCACTGTCAAACTGCACTATAACGTAAATCACCAAGGCTTATTCAGTTAGTGGATGGCTCTCTCAGTTGTTGCCGTGAATTACTGATCGCTTCGCTTATCCTATTCTTCCACAAGTCGATACTTGTGGCATGAATGTCTATGAACGTAAAAAACAGTTTGAAAATACCCGGCTCGAAGGATCAAGGTTTCGCCGCACTATAATGAATACGGTACAATAGCCCGCACGAAAGTTGTCCCTCTTCTAGCGCCGCGAAGCGGAACATCGCGAACTAGATGCGCTCGGCGAAAATAAGCAGGCGAATTACTTGGTCGAATGCTAGGTTCATGGTCGACGATACGAAAATTTCAAGCACAGGTCCGGCGCATGTGTTTTTATCGGGTGGGTCGGAACCCGATTTCACCAGGGTTTCCAACCCGACCTCACCGATTTCAATAATTTTTTTATATGATGTAATACTCGAACAAATAAGGGACACGTATTTTTTTTTATGTGCTGACATCCACTTTAAAGGGGTAACCCCCCCCCCCAAGTTTTATCCGAAAATCGTTTTTTTTATCATATCTCGGCTTCTAATAAATATTTTTCAATAAAACAAAGTGGAAAATATTTATCATAAGAAGTCGAAGATATTAGGTGTGTTTATGATCCAAGGGGTTGCAACCCTTTATTTTATATTTAAAGACAACTCGATTTTCTATGCTTTTTTTCTTCATATAAACCAGAGTATGAACTGAAAAAAAATTAAAAAAAGCATTTCCGTTTACTCTATCGAATATTTCAGTTGTCGTGTTTCAGGACTTCTTACGCAGCCGCCCCCGAATACCGTAAACTACCCCTTAAAGTAATACAGCGCATATAAATGATGAAAAAAAATTTTTTCTCTAAAACTACTTATATTTAATATGTTAGTAAAATATAATATTCTTTTAATATTATATTAGAGTTACTTTTTATAACTATTACTATAGTTGCTCATTATTATCATTATTATTATTATTACTATGACTTTTTAACGACAAAACTATAAATATTTAAATTTTATTTTAAATATTAAAATTCACAAAATAATAATAATAATGATAATAATGAGCAGCTATAACAACTACAATATATTATAATTTATTAAAAATTTATGAACTTTTTTCAATTCATTAATTCATTATTTTGTTTATTAAATTTTCACAGATCAACCAAGATACCGATTTGTAATTTTTTTAGAAATTCGAGAAATTCCTTCAAAGGGTATAGCCTAATAAGCATGATAAACGTGCCCCTAAACCAAATTGAACTTATGTTACGTCAATCGAAAGAGCTTTCTTGGAAATCCGTTTCCACGAAGTTTTAACCACCTACCCCTATTACTAGGGTAGTTATTAAGCGAAACATGATCTACAGTTTAAACTTAATTACTTTTTTTCTATTCCAGCAAAAATTATGAAAAAAATCTGCAATACTGTAATTAGTGTGTTATATATCATGAAATTTTTTCAGAATTTTTAGCTGAAAAATTTATTTTTTTGAAATTACAAAAGTTTTAATATTCAATTTTTTTAACCACTTGCACTATTTTCATGAGTCTGACTCGTGATAAAAATTTTAGACCAAACTTGAATATCACGAGTCAGACTCGTTGTCTAATTTCATGCCAAACATGAATATCGCGAGTCTGACTCGTAATCGACATTTCGGGCCAAACATGAATATCACGAGCCGTACTCGTGATTTTTTAAATAAAAGGTGGTATTTTTAACATTTATTGCAATCATATGTAATAATTAAAATAATTTTTTAAAGTTTTTATTCAAATTCATTTGAATTTCACAAGTTCCAACACTCGGGCTCCGCCACTTCGCCTCTTTTCGCGACCATTCGAGTGCACAGTTAGGCACGGCTTCTTGCGAATTTCAGCGTAGTGCAAGGGGTTAATTAAAATTAATATATAATAATTTTTCCAGATTTTTGGGAATAGTGCAACAAAATGAAAAAAATTAAAAATTACTTTTTTCTCATTTTACTGTGTATAGAAGTAACTATTAGTCAAGGTTGTTAATCTTGGCAATTCTTTTTGATATAAGTGAGAAATTAATTAGTAATGATAGATCGAACTATTTACTGCACAACAATATCTTCAAATGTAAAAACAAGACGAATCCGTTCAAAGTAATGTATATTTCTGGTATTATGATTATACTGCAAGAAATATATATATTTTATATTACTTAAATAAGTATTTCAATTTTACCAACTATTACGAGCAGTTTTTTCATTTTTTAAATGCCATGTGTTTGATACAATAAATATTTCAATTCTATAAACTGTTACGAGCAGTTTTTTTATTTTTAAGAGGGTATACTGAATTAGGAGGCCTAAAAAAGCATTTGTTTTTGAGAATTTTTTTAGGATAGAAAAAATGATTGAATCTATCGAACTTTTAAAAATATTTTGATATATATTTGAGTAGTGTGTCCAAATTTTTTCATTAAGAAATATCGAACTGGAGTCGACTATGACGCACATTTGTAAAATAAAAAACTGATCATAATAGTTGGTGGGTCTGAATTACTTATTTTATCTAACACATATATTGGGTTAGCAACTAAGTAATTGCGGATTTTTCAAAGCAAATAAATGACAAAATTCGCAATTACTTGGTTGTCAACCCAATAATTTAAATATAAAAAAGTATTTGTAACAGTTGGCAGAATTGAAATGTTCATTTTATCAAACACATGGCATTTAAAAAATAAAAAAACTATTCGCAATAGTTTAAAACATGTATATTTCTTACAGTATAATCATAATACCAGAAATATACGTTACTCTGAACGGATTCATCTTGTTTTTACATTTGAAGATATTGTTGTGCAGTAAATAGTTCGAACCATCATTACTAATTAGTTTCTCACTTATATCAAAGAGAATTGCCAAGATTAACAACCTTGACTAATAGTTGACAAACACAGTGAAATGAGAAAAAAGTAATTTTTAATTTTTTTCATTTTGTTGCACCACTTCCAAAAATCTGGAAAAATTAGGAATTAGTAGACATTAAAAAAAGCTTCTACCGTAAAAATATCAAGTTTGTCACTTGATAATTTCAATTAAAACATTGAATATTAAAACTTTTGTAATTTTTGAAAAATAAATTTTTCAGCAAAAAAATCTGAAAAAACTTCATTGTATACTTATAACATACTAATTACAGTATTGCAGGTTTTTTTCATAATTTTTGCTGGAATAGAAAAAACGAAATTAAGTTTAAACTGTAAATCATGTTTCGCTTAATAACTACCCAAGTAATAAGGGTAGGTGGTTAAAACTTCGTGGAAATGGATTTCCTAGAAAGCTCTTTCGATTGACGTAACATAAGTTCAATTTGGTTTAGGGGCACGTTTATCATGCTTATTCGGCTATACCCTTTGAAGGAATTTCTCGAATTTCTAAAAAAAAATTACAAATCGGTATCTTGTAATCTTGATCTGTAAAAATCTTCTAAATTTTTTAGAATTTGATGACTTCAAAATTTATCAATCAACGACTTTGATGAGATTGGAATATTTGAATTTAAATATTTAAAATAAAATTTAAATATTTATAGTTTTGTCGTTAAAAAGTCATAGTAATAATAATAATAATAATTATAATAATGAGCAACTATAGTAATAGTTATAAAAAGTAACTCTAATATAATATTAAAAGAATATTATATTTTACTAGCATATTAAATATAAGTAGTTTTAGAGACAAAATTTTTTTTCATCATTTATATGCGCTGTATTACTTTAAGAGGTAGTTTACGGTATGCGGGGGCGACTGCGTAAGAAGTCCTGAAACACGACAACTGTATTATTCGATAGAGTAAACGGAAATGCTTTTCTTTATTTTTTTTCAGTTCATACTCTGGTTTATATGAAGAAAAAAAGCATAGAAAATCGAGTTGTCTTTAAATATAAAATAAAGGGTTGCAACCCCTTGGGTCATAAACACACCTAATATCTTCGACTTCTTATGATAAATATTTTCCACTTTATTTTATTGAAAAATATTTATTAGAAGCCGAGATATGATAAAAAAAACGATTTTCGGATAAAACTTGGGGGGGGGGGGTTACCCCTTTAAAGTGGATGTCAGCACATAAAAAAAAATACGTGTCCCTTATTTGTTCGAGTATTACATCATATAAAAAAATTATTGAAATCGGTGAGGTCGGGTTGGAAACCCTGGTGAAATCGGGTTCCGACCCACCCGATAAAAACACATGCGCCGGACCTGTGCTTGAAATTTTCGTATCGTCGACCATGAACCTAGCATTCGACCAAGTAATTCGCCTGCTTATTTTCGCCGAGCGCATCTAGTTCGCGATGTTCCGCTTCGCGGCGCTAGAGGAGGGACAACATTCGTGCGGGCTATTGTACTGTTCGCATAACTTAGATCGACTTCTACCTAAGGGAAGGATAGGATGTCTAATATTTACGCTTACTTGAGGAAATAAAGGTCGTCGATTTTCAAACAAATATATTTGATAAATGAAATATTATGAGGTGTTCTCTTGGTGATGAGACGATGCAATTGTCTGTTGCAAAAATAGTCAAGAAAATTGTTACCTACGCGATGCACGGAAAGAGTGGGAGAAAGGACCAGAAATGCAGCATATGCTGGGTCTTGCCTGCATGACCAGAAATGCAGCATATGCTGAGTCTTGCCTGCGTGACCAGAATTAGGCATTTATTGCTAAATCCCTTACAAGGCGTGGGCGAAGGGTTAAAAGTGTCATAAAAATTATATAGAAAAGAAAGATTGTTACAATATAAAGGATCTTGGTAATTGCTTTTTACACTGTTATAAACCCTAATGACACATTTGCAGAACACTCATTAATAGTAAAATTTCGATTTGGGAAAACCAACATTAAAACGCTTGAGCAAATTAGGCGCGTCACATCACCATTACAACTGAAATATATACATAAAATGAATATTAACACTTTACGTTAGTAACAACCCTCCTATAACGCGGTGTGAATTAACTACGTTGCAAGAGGGTTGTTTATCGTTTGGGTTCGAGACCCGACAAGTTCAATACCGGTTCTACTCACGTAAACAGAAAAAATTCTTTCCATTTTGTAATTACTTCGTATTGACATAATGGAAAAACGAGCTTGTCTAATGTTATCGGGTTTCACAACTTTATTTGGTCGAAGTTTTTCAAAATTCACATGGATATAATCGAAAATTTGAACTCGTCTACTCTTATCGGATTTAACTACATTGTCAGCTTCAAGATTTTTAAAATGTACCACAAAACTGTGTTTAGTAGTCATATTTTTTAGATGACACGCTAATTTTTATTCACGTCCATTCTATGCTATAAACTATAAAAAATATGATGTATTCGTTTCTCATTATAATCATTTTTGATTTTGGGACGTTTTGTGTAAATTAGAAATTTTTCATACATGAACTTGTCTCAACTTTCTTGCACCAGAGGTGTTTTTCGAAGGATTACGTGTTGCGAGATCACTGAATATTAGTGAGCTCTAATATTTAAATCACGTAATATTCCAATTTCAGTTATATACAATTTATTTATTATACATGATACACAAAACTACTAACATTTAAAAACTACTAATAACTATAAGTTTGGCAACTTAGTTTGATTCGCAACCTATGGCGGTTGTATGAGTCCAATACCTATAGCGGTTTTTAGGTACTCTGTTGAATAACCTATGGCGGTTCTGAAGATCCTGACCTTTCGACCAGATCCTACGCTACCACCTAAGTTTCAAAATTACTGAGTGGATATGTAGGCGTTTCTTATAAATGTATTTCTATTGGATATTGCCAAAAATTTCACTAATAATATTAAAAAACGAGGATTTCATTGGTGAAGCCAAATTGTGGGTGGTTTCTCAACCCCATAGTACTGTTTAGTAGGCAAACAGTGTGCAGGTAAAGAATAGGGTACCGGAGTGACCCTTCCGCTGTATGAATTATGGCAGTACTGAGTATTTATGGTACCCAATAAAGAAGGATACGATAATTAAAAATAGGAATTGAAGATATCAAGAAAAAAGGGAAACTATTCGCCATGTGAAAAGGATTATGGGAAATTCCGGTCGAAATGTAAATGTGTTTTTCAGCTGTACAAAATACAAAGGGCAGGATTAGAATTTACCGTTTGGGTTTCGTTTTTGTGTTATCTACAAGTAAAAGATTTCAAAAGTGAATTTGTCTATCTGCAGTTAAATCATAAACCATATTGCCATAAATTGTAAAATTACATACTATACGAGACAATGCACTTAAACTTATTTCTTTTACTTAACTAAACATTCCGCCCACTTTGAAAAATTGATTTTTCAACATAATTCAATAATAATCTTACAATAATAGTGATGAAATGAAAAAATACAATATTGATAAAACTTAATCTCTATCTTGTCGCGACTGTTGATTCGAAGTTGACGGTTCTGGTTCATCTAGAGGCAATACGCAAATTTTTGACACAGGTCGTTTGATGATTCCATCGGAAACCCTTACGGAAACAACCCTGGTCACCTTGTCTGCTCCAGAATGGGAATTGATGATTCTTCTTAAACGCCATTTCAAAGGTGGAAGATTATCGTCACGAATGATAACCATGGTTCCTTCCTTGAATGTTGTGGACCTGCATGAATTCCATTTGCACCTTTGCTGTAGTGTGTGTAAATATTCCATTTGCCATCGTTTCCAAAAATGTTGAATTGTTTGCTGTAGCAACTGACAGCGATTTAGTCGGTTTGTTTTTAGATGAGACAAGTCTGGATGAGGTATAGCTGTCAATGAATCTCCAATTAAGAAATGACCAGGAGTTAGTGGAGTAAGATCATTATGATCATCAGAAATCGGGGTTAATGGCCGTGAATTCAAACAAGCTTCAATCTGCGTTATTATTGTATACATATAATTCTTCAAATGTGAATCGCGTCTCGCCTGTGACTCGCTTTAAATGGTATTTTGCAGATTTTACTGCCGCTTCCCACAGGCCTCCAAAGTGCGACGCATGTGGAGGAATTAAGTGCCATTCTATCGACTGACTACTTAGATAATTCGCAATTTCATTATTATGTTTTTCGTTTTTAAGGAGATTGTGCAATTCCTTAAGTTCATTTTTGGCGCCTACAAAATTTGTTCCGTTATCCGAATGGATATCGCGACATAATCCTCGTCTAGCAATAAATCGCTTAAGGCAATTTAAAAAGGCATCGGTACTCAAATCAGTGGCAAATTCCATGTGAACTGCCTTAGTTGCAAAGCACACAAAAATGCAAATGTATGACTTTGTTACTGTGCGATCTCTGGGTTTGGTCTTTGTGTAAATTGGGCCTGCATAATCGATACCACAAGAAAGGAAAGGTCGCGAAGGAGTTACGCGTAAATAATTAGTCCCAATTGGACGTGCACGGAAACAGACAATACATTTTTTGATTACCCTCTTAATAGTATTTTTTAAAGACAACGGCCAATAACGGGTGCGAATGGATGCCAACACTGTTTGACAACCGGCATGTAAGAGTCGAATGTGTTCGGCTTCTATTATCATATTTGTAATCCGATGACCTTTAGCGAGGATTATGGGGTGTTTTTGATCATATCGAACAGTTGCATTTATGAGCCGACCGCCCACTCTAATAAGTCCCGAGCTGTCTAAGAAAGGGTTAAGTTGAATAATTTTGCTTGTTTTCGAAACTGATCTATTTACTTTCAAATGATGCAGTTCTTTGCTAAAGGATTGCAGTTGACTCAGTCTTATTATAGTTTCTAAGGCTTGGTGGCGTTCCTTAGCTGTTAGGGCGCCATTTGTACGCGATTCCCTTGATGTCGTTATAAATGAATCTATGACAATATGCTACTACTTTGATCAGCTTGTTTATTGACGAGTAATTATCAAAGTTAATAAAATCCTGATCAACAGTCGTGTTCAAAACAACAGCTGTGCTTCGCTCTTCAGGCACGTCTTCTGCAACTGGAGGTGATGGCAATGGCCAGTGACACTGATCATGTGACAACCAAGACGGGCCATTCCACCAGATGTCCGAGTCCAATAATTTTTTAGGATTGATTCCACGCGAAATCACATCAGCTGGATTGCTTTCAGTTGGAACGTGATGCCAATTGTTGTTCGTGAGTTCCTGAATTTCCGCTACTGGATTGGCGACAAAAGTTTTCCATTTGCTAGAGGGCGAGTTAATCCAAGCTAAAGTGATGGTCGAGTCACTCCAAAAATGTTCAGCGTAAAATGAAATGTTCAAGGCTGCTGTGACCTTTCGGTACAACTGCGCTAGTGATAATGCTCCGCAAAGTTCCAATCGGGGCAGAGAAATTGTTTTGAGGGGCGCCACCCTTGATTTTGCACATAATAAGCGAGTTGTATGTGTTCCGTATAAATCCGTGGATCGCAAATATATACACGCTCCGTAAGCCTTCTCCGAAGCATCACAAAATCCGTGTAATTGAATTCTCTGAGGATTCTTGCAAGGTAAATATCGACGTATAAATATTTCGTTAAGATTGTTCAATTCTTGTTGAAACGTCGTCCAATCCGTGTAAATATCTTGTGGAAGAGATTCATCCCAATGTAGGTTTAATTTCCATAATTTTTGCATGAGTATTTTTGCCTGAATAGTTGCTGGTCCTACAAGACCTAGAGGATCAAATATCTGTGAGATTGATGACAGAATAGTGCTTTTCGTCACAGGGCAATTAATTTCTTGATTCACGATGTACTTTAATGCGTCATCGCGTGGCATCCACCATACTCCTAATGTTTTGCTATTCGTGTCAGTAGTGATCATGCATCCTTCTGTGGATTCGGTTTCGAACATCTCTTCAGCATTGGATGTCCACTTTCGCAATTCCATCCCAGCCGACTTGATTATGTCAGTCAGCTGCTCTTTTAGCAACTGACCTTCTTCGGTAGTGGTAGTTCCTGTGAGGAAATCATCGACGTAAAAATCCCTGATAATAACTTGACTGGCAGTGGGATATTCCTCTTGAATAGTATGCCCCAGCTCTCTAAGATTTCGCGTCGCTAGGAAGGGTACAGAAGCCGTGCCATAAGTCATTGTGTTGAGCTGGTACGTTTTGATGGGTTCGTTGTCATTTGCTCTCCATAGAATTTGTTGATATCGACGTTGTTCTGGCTTAACAAGAATTTGGCGATACATCTTTGCAACATCAGCAGATAAAATGTAATTGTGACGTCTGAAACGCGTTACTATACTAAACAGATCTTCTTGAACTGTAGGACCGACATGTTGGACATCATTATGTGATAATCCTGATGAGGTTTTTGAGGAGCCGTCGAATACGACACGTAGTTTTGTTGTGGTACTATTTTCTTTAAAAACTGCATGATGGGGAAGATAGTAAGATTGTGAAGAAACCTCTACACCTTCAGTAGAAACTTCGGTCATATGGTCCAAAGATTCGTATTCGTCTATGAATTGCGTGTATTGGTGTTTTAAATCCTTGTCCTTGTTAAGTTTTCTTTCCAAATTAAGAAAACGACGATACGCCCCTTGCAGCGAGTCACCTAGCTCATGAACCTTATCGGTGAATGGAATATCAACCACAAAGCGTCCTGATGAGTTTCTGGTACATGTTTCTGAAAAATACCTCTCACAAACATCTTTTTTGTTTGGTAATTGTCCAGGAGTACTGTCTGGTATGTATTTCAACATCCAAAATCTCTTCAAATCATTATGGAGCATTTGGTTGGTTATCAAGTGACACTTTGTTGATCTGCCTTCAGTTCTTGCAGATGGTGTAAATGGCCCTGCTACAATCCATCCAAGCAGTGTTTTTTGTAATCGTTGTAGATTTGGATCAATTCTTTTTTGTGCAGCACAGAGCAGATCCCAAAATAAATTCGTACCGATGATTAGGTTAATTTTCCTATCTCCATAGAATTCAGGATCAGCTAGGGTGATTCCTGATGGTATTTTGAATCCCGTTGAGTCAAGTATATTGGCAGGTACGTAATTCGTCAGGTCAGGAAGTATCAAACAAGATATTTTTTTTTGTGAAAAGCCACTAGTCCTGCATCATAAATTGATCACGGATTCGAATGATACATGGCGCCCTCCTTGTTCGATTCCAGATATGACAAGATTTACTTTCTTGCGTGGCAATTTCAAGCGTTGCCCCACGTCTTGCGTTATCAAATGCGATTGAGATCCTGGATCCAAAAGAGCTCTGCATTCATGATTTCTTCCTTCAGAATCTTCTAAATATACAATTGCTGTAGCCAATAGTCCTGGCGGTTCCCCAGATATACGAGTAAGCATAGCTACGCTTTGTGATGTTGATGGAGTAGCCTCATTTATAGTATTATTTTGAACGGTTTCGAGGTGTAGAAGCGTGTTGTGTTTTTAGTGCATTTTTTACAACTACCAAGTGTACAGGTTTTGTTGCGATGTCCCGAGCGTAAACAATTAAAGCAGAGTTGTAATCTCTGTACTTCCTTTATCCTATCCGCAATTGCAAGTTTTTTGAACTCTTCACAGCTGTATAATGAATGGGATTTTTTACACAGCGGGCATGGTTGAATGTTTGTTGTAACATGCGAAGAACTGCGCTCTGACGACTTCCGCTGATCAGGCCTTTTGTTAACCCTCAGCGGGTACTCTGGGTCTGACAGACCCGAGCGCAAAATCGTATATGTGAATATCTCGGAGGGGCGCAGGGGAGGGGGATTCGTTATAGCGGGGAAAAATCCTTCTTTGTGTGCCAAATCGAGGGAGCACTCGTGCCATTCCAGTGCGACGTCACCTACGGAGCTAGGAGCATTGAAAAATTCAATTCGGCTCTCCTGGACCCAGAGTACCCGTAGTGTCAGAAAGTAAGTTTTATAAAAAAATTATAATTATTTAGAATTTATATTTAAATTACTTAATAATGTAAAAATATATGTTTTAATGTATAGTGCGCGTGAAAAAACATTTTTATTAGCTTAGTTTTTTTTTTAAGGCAGAAATGGGGACGCGGTCTCGCACGCGGTCCGCTGCTGAGTTGGCAGCAATCGAGAACCGTAACACGGAGGAAGTTTACAAAAATGATGCTTCTTCTGGGGAAGAAGAAGATCGAACATACATCTAAAATTTGTTTTGCTTGTTCAACTACCGATATGTAAAAAATAATTACAATGTTATAATGATAATAGTTTTCAGATAATAAATACTTTTCAAATAATATATCTCGATTTTTATCTTTCTTTACCATTGCAACTCTATATTTATATATATATATATATATATTTTTTAATATTATATACTGTAACGTTCCACCAACTATCGAATTGGTAGAATGTTGCATAATTAGAAATCCATCCATCAATCCACCATCCATCCAAAAAAAAGAATCATCAAACTTCTAATTCTGCCTCACAGAATTAGAAGAAATTCGAAAAATACTACTCACCAGTTATCTTGATTAAATTTAATTTATTTCATTAAAAATAAACTTATCAATTTATATCTTTCTATTAAAATCTATTTTTTTTTAAATATTAAAAATCACTTTCTTCTATTAATAAAATATAAAATAAACTTGTTGACGGCTGTCAGCCATCCGTTGACAGCCATCTTTAAAATTAAAGTAAGATCTATTTCCGATATAGATCAATAACTCATTCCCAATGATGGATAACCGCTGGACAAGTTGGCTATTAGCATATAGCGCGTCCTGGCGAATCTGAGGGAAATTAGAACAAGTCCAATTAAGGACGAATAGAATCAGACGTAACACGCGCTATCCTTAAGATAGGCGTGATACGTCTCCCGCGATCCTAGTCTGCCCCACATGGCTCCGAAGGCAGCCTATAGCAGGCGCGGGAGCCGTGCCTAACGGAAGGATTTTCGAATCGCCCCAATGTGACGCTTCAGCGCGGGCCTCGAAAGGTACCCTCTCCGTTAGGATATCGCCCCTCTCGAGGAAGAGCCCTCGCGAGGTAGGACAAAGTCGGCTCCCGCATGCTATCAGGAAGTTCTATAAAAGCAGAACCGGGAGCTCCGGGAGACGCAGATGCTTCGTCTGTCTCATACGAGCAAGAGCTCCGAGAACAGCAATAAGCGCAAATCTCAATTTAATTAGAGTAGTCCCACGATCAAAGCGATCAGGACGAATTTACTCTTAAATTCCAAATTCCTCTTCGAGACTTAGAAGAAAAAGCCACTAACATAGCGTTAGCCCTTTTTCAAAGTCTCGAAGAAATTCCTATCTAGCATTCGAAAAAGGCTACTAACATACCGTTAGCCCCTTTTTCGAATTGCGAACACCTCAGAAGCCACCAGCACAGCGTCTGGCCCTTCACACGAGGTAAAATTAATCCGTTCCTATAAAGGGAATACAGTAGAGAGCCACTGGCAGAGCGTCCAGCCCTTTTTACTGTGTTTTATTTCTGGAAGCCACTGGCATTGCGTCCAGCCCTTCCAGAAAGGAAATTCATTTTCCAAATTCCGCATTTGGAAAAGGCCACTGGTATTGCACCAGCCCCTTTTCTAAATTGCAAGTACCTTCGGAAGCCACCAGCATAGCGCCTGGCCCTTCCAAAGAAGGAATCCTTTCCATCATCCTTGTAACGAATGTAATACGGAGCCACTGGCATCGCGACCAGCCCTCACGATTGCATTCGAATTCCCAGAAGCTACTAGCTTCGCGTCTAGCCCTTCTGGGAGGCAAGGTGATTCCTTTTTCTTCAGTGCAGCTGATCAAGAGAAGCCACTGACATCGCGCTCAGCCCTTCTCGAAGTCAGTTTTTCGGTATCGAAGCCACTAGCATTGCGTCTAGCCCTTAGATACCGAATCTGCACGAAGAGAAACCTCCAATCCTGGGGAAAATTTATTTATTGCATTATTAATTTAGTAAATTCAATTTTTTTTTAGAAAAATTAATATTTTTACATCAAGTAAATTATAAAATGTATTCCGGAGATTCAATAAACGAACATTAGTAGTTTAAAGAATTCTCTGGTCTAAATTTATTTGTATTTTTCTTTTCTACGACTTTCAAACCCGTCCAGAACACGAATCCCTTCTAAGATCCGACTGCACTCCTCGCGCAAAAATCGTAGGTAGCAGCCGAATCGTCTCATTGGCGCCCGAACAGGGACGGGATTTTAGATAGTCAGAAAAATAAAATTGTAATGAATAAATAAATCGATTAGAAATAAATAGATTTCGAATCACCAAAGAAAAATCAAGAGGAAAATCAAGAAAAGATTAACTCTAGAAGAGAAAAAGAAGAATCTCAAATACCATGGAAGAAGACGGAGCAAGAGGATACACTTCAAGTCCGGAAGATGGAGCCGATCGCACGGAACTACCGCCAAGAAGGTTACCTGGATTTGTTACGGGATTACCGCCTCCGCCAGCACAAACGCTGCTGATTGACCATGGAAATGCGATTCGCGAACTCCTGCACCTCATGAAGGAGGATAATGACAGGAGATTCACGGAATTGGACAGAAGGCTAAGCAATCTCGACCAATCGATAGATGGGAGATTACAAAAATGCCAAATAAAAATTGAGGAAAATGTAAAAAAGTCGATGTCTGAATTCCAGACACATCAAGAGACAAGGATATCTCCACAAGATAGGGAATTTCCAGCTGCAAATTTTACAGGTGCGATTCCCAGGGAATCCACAAGAATAAATTTAATGCAGAGACCCACAGGAAATCAGCAGAAGCAGTGGGGGAATCCAAAATTGAACCTACCAACCTTTAAAAATGCACCAGGAGAAAGACCAATGAGGTACCTGAAAGACTTTAAAAAATATCATGTGGCTTTAGGGAGACACCATGATATACGAGTCCTGATATCTCAAGGCCTCTGTGGATCGGTGAAAGACTGGTGGTCCCTCATAGAAAATGAGGTTTACTCTCTGGAAGATTTCGGAGAATTATTCCGCCAAAGATACTGGAATGAGGAAAAACAACATAAAGCCAAAGAGGACATAGAATTTGGCTACTATGATATCTCTAAAAAATGCAAGAGAGTAGAATATTCTCTGAAACTTATTGCCATAGCCAAAGAATTGACACCACCACTCTCAGATAGAGAGATTGTGATAAAACTGGCAAGACATTTCTCAGAAGAAATACGCAGAGCCGTATTAGCCAGAGGGCTTATAAGAATAAACGACTTTTTAGATTTACTAGAAAGGTTTGATGAGGCGGGAACCCTCAACAATAAAAAAGAAAAACCCCGAGAATCCAAACCTACATGGAACCAACATGCAGACGGCAAAATAAAGCCAAATTGGAACAAAGGCAATGGTAAACCATTTGAAATTAAAAGTTTGGAGAAACAGGAGTCAAGAGAAGTTCCAAAACCCTCCACATCATTCAACAACAATAAAAATGAAAACCTTAAGGAAAAAAGAAAGATCTATGAGTCGAAAAATAAGCTACAGAGGACAATTCGTGCAATTGCCCAAGAATCCGACACTGATACCGATTTCAATGAACCAGAGGATCAGGAAAACTACGGAGCGTCGTGTCAGGAACCTTCCCTATAAGAAATTACACGACGCGGACAGTTGGGAAGGATACACGCAATGATCTCCTCGAAGAAACGAAAGTTCAAAAAAAAAATGGAAAAATGTCCAACAATAATAGTAAGAATCGAAGGAATTAAGACGAATGCTCTTATAGACACAGGCAGTGAGGTTTCGGCAATCTCCGAAACACTCTTTAAACAAAACAAAAGAGTTTTCGGAAAAGTTCCGATCCTCCCAATCTGTCAAACAACAGTTAAGAGAGCATTATCGGAGAGATCTACAAGGATAAAGAAACAGATTTTTGCCGAAATTAAAATAAAAGACTATACTTCCAAATTAATCCTGCTAGTTATACCAAAACTAACAATAGACTGCATTTTGGGCATAGATTTTCTGAAGAAAGAAAAAACAATAATCAATCTGGAGAATTTCCGGTTGTCATTAAAGACACAAGATCATGCTAGTCAAGCCATCGAACTTACGATGAGAGCAGAAGAATGCAAAAACATCCAAATGGTAAAGAAAGAAGAAGAGGGCTTCCTTCCAACAAATAAAGAAATTTGGGACACAATCGAAACCTGCAACGATTTAAACGACGGCGATAAATTGAAGTTCCAAGATCTGTTAAAAAAAAATATCCAAGTATTCGACAAGAGACCAGGAAGATTAAAGACATATGAGCATCGTCTACAAGTGATTCCTCACGAACCTTTTAAAGCCAGGTCATACCCAATACCGATGGCATATCGAGAAAAAGTAAACGAGGAAATCGAAAGAATAAAAAAGCTCAAAATAATCCGACCTTCCACGAGTCCATTCGTCAACCCCATGGTGACTGTAATAAAGAAAGACGGAAGCGTCAGACTATGCTTGGATGCAAGACAGCTAAATAAAATACTAGTCTCGGATAACGAATGCATGCAGCCTCCGGAAATACTTTTCCAACAATGTAAAGGAGTAAAAATAATGTCTACCTTGGATCTAACCACGAGTTTCTGGCAAGTACCCTTGCATCCAGAGTCGAGGAAATATACGGCTTTTACCCATTGTGGGAAATGTTACGAATTTAATGTAACGCCGTTTGGATTAAAGACAAGTACTGCAAGTCTGGTCAGAGGTCTAGAACCAGTACTAAGAAACATGGGAGATCACATAATCAATTTTGTCGATGACTTACTCTGCATCTCAGGATCGGTGGAAGAACATCTTCAACACTTGGAGGATCTCTTTAAACAACTGCAAAAATACGGACTAACTATTAGCTTCAAGAAATGCACATTTTTCAGGAAAGAAGTACGATTCCTAGGCCATATTCTTACACCTGAGGGAATATGCCCAGATCCTGAAAAGATAGAAGCCATCCATCAGTTTCCGACTCCGAAGAACGTGAAACAATTAAGAGGATTTTTGGGATTGATAAATTTCTATACAAAATTTACAAACAAGCACGCCCAAACGATAACGACGCTCTTAGATCTAGTACGAAAAGGAACCCGATGGAAATGGGAAGAAAAACATGCAGAAGCCTTTGATGCAGCAAAGCAAAACTTCTGCAATGAAGTAATCCTGCAGTATCCTGATCATAAGAAAAGATACTACCTGCAGACGGACGCAAGCGATTATGCGCTCGGCGCAGTATTATTCCAGAGAAACGATAAGAATGAGGATGAAGTAATCTGCTTTGCCAGCCGTACACTCAAAGGACCAGAGTTAGGCTACTTTACGACCGAAAAAGAACTACTGAGTATAGTCTGGGCACTTCAAAAGTTCCGAACATACTTACTCGGATCCAAAATCAGTATTATAACCGATCATAATGCACTAATATTCTTAAAAAGGTGCAGACTAGTGAACTCTAGACTCACTAGATGGATCCTCGCCATCCAGGATTACGACTTATCCATTGAACATTGCCCAGGAAAACTGAATAAAGTTGCTGACACGCTGAGCCGTCCTGAAACGGAAAAAATTCATACAAAGCAACAAGAAATATGTTTAGGTGCACCTGTTCTGATGCAGAAACTCGCCAGAAAAACATCTAAAAAAATCAAAGAATTGATAACTCACCTAGGAGAAAAACAGGACGAAGATGAACAATTAAAAAACATCAAGAAGGATCTACGGAAAGATCCGATGTCATATCAAAAGCACAGATTGCTCGATGACGTTCTCTTTGAAAAAATCGGTCCAAACTGGAAAATTGTCATCCCTGAAAAACATGTCAAGCCGCTAATTTAAAAATGTCACGAATTGTACGGACACATTGGCGCGAAAAAATGTTACCTCATCTTAAAGGAAGACTTCAACACGCCGAAATTCCACCGAATCATCCGCAAGACATTGGCAACGTGTGACATTTGTCAGAGGAACAAATACAGCACATTAGGATCTTTTGGAAATCGAGAAACAATAGTACCAGAAAAACCCTCTGACCTAGTTTCACTGGATTTCTACGGACCACTACCAGCTACAGAAGATGGTTACAAATACATCCTAGCCATTATAGATGTTTTTTCCAAATACGTGCGTCTGTACCCTTTGACAAGAGCCACGGCACAAGCCACGCTCAAAGCACTTTTTGAAGACTACGTAACCACAGGAGGGACACCACAAAGAATTCTTTCAGATCTGGGTACCCAGTTTACTTCAAAAACGTGGATACAGACTTTAAAAAATAAAGGGATCCAGATGATTCATACATCCATCCGACACCCACAAGCCAACCCAGTAGAAAGGGTCAATAGGGAATTGGGAAGATTTTTCCGGACATTCACGAAAAATAATCACACATCATGGATTAAATGGTTACCTGTGATAGAAACCTGCATAAATGAAGTTCATCATGAAACTACAGGATTCACTCCAATAGAAATTCAGCTGGACAGAAAACCAAGAAGACCGTGGACAAAATGGTTTCAACTCAAGCCGCAAGATCAAGAAACGGCGTACCAACAAAAATTCCACTTGGTTCGACAATCGATCATTTCTAGACGAGGAAAAGCAGCTGAAAAATACAACAAAATGCATAAGTTAAAGGAATTCAAAGAAGGAGACTTGGTACTAGCCAAGGCTCTGAACGTCTCCAATCCAGCTGCTAAGAGGATCGCTAAGTTCATGGCAGTCTACGAAGGACCGTACAGGATCAAGAAAAGGATCAAATCTTCAACATATATCCTACAACACATGAACTCAAATGAGGAAAGAGGGAAGTACCACGTGCAGGACCTCAAACCGTACAGGATCAACGAACCAGAGGAATGATTCTGTCCCCACCACTTCACCAGCACAAAAATCCCAGAAGAGGGACAAAAATCTCCAGAGAGGGACAAAAATCCCTAAGGTAGGGATAAAATCCCTAGAGAGGGACAAAAATCCTTAGGGTAGGGATAAAAATCCCCAGGAAGGGACAAAATACTCAGGAGTGGGACTCGATCCTCGGGTATATTAATCGAGGATCAGGACCGAAAATCATCAGTCGATCGATAGCCAAGCAACCCAGCGAAGTATCATCAGCCAACAGCCAAGCCGTTTAGAAGCAGTCAAATAGAAATAACGTCTAAAAATGGAAGAAATTACTGACGAATACACTCTGAAGGCACTAGAGGAGCTGGAAGTATCAAATACGAAGTGTCCAACACTAGGAATTAAAATAAAACATCTCCATATAACAGCACTGGTGGACACAGGATCGGAGATATCACTAATATCCAAGAAACTATACCTGGAAAATTACAAAGAAACATTTTCCACCAGGTTAACATTCTTCGAGAAAAACGAATTACGAGAATTGTCGCAAGGAAAAAAAATAATTACCGAAAAAAAAGGTCTACGTACCGATAAGCCTAGGGGCGATAACTACAGAGATGTGGGCAGTCATCGTACCAGGGATAGAAGAAGAATGCATCATAGGGATGAACTTTCTAAGAAAATTAAAAGCTACGATTAATCTAGCCAAGAAGGAAATTATTATTTTTCAAAACGGCATAGAAGAACACTTACCCCTAGAAGAGGAATCTTGTGGCTGCGGCCACCAACACTAAAACATGAATCACCTCATGGTACTTGCTCCGGCAGTACAATATACGAGAACATTAGGAGGAAGATAATTTAAAATGACCCGCTTCAGTACGAAGAACTATGAAAAGTAGAGAAATAGATCATTACAAACATGAAAATAAGAAATTCGGTATAGCGGCCTTCAACTCTTCTTCTAAGAAATGTAAATAAGAGACAGTGTCTAATCGGATAACAATAAATCCAATAATCATAACAATTGGATTAAATGAATTTCCCACAACCGATTAGTCGGGAAAATTATGATATAAGGACATTCGATCCTGGGATATGACACTTAGTTATTCAGTTGAAATCAAAACGACAAGAATGGCGAACCGCAGCACACAGACTGACGGAAATAGGCTGGGAAAAGTCGTGGTACCTGGAGCGTTTATCCCAGGTAAAGGACAACGATTCCGTCTTCCGAACAATCAAAAGAGGACAACAAAGTCGAAACAATCGATGACGGAGGAAAAATTCTTCGCGACACCAGTAATACGGCCAAAGGAAAGAAGCCTAAAAAAAACCCAGGAACCAAACCTATTCAAGCCCCTGGAAAAAAGGAAGGAGAAAACGGAAGAGGCAGCAGAGAACAACCCGGCTCCAGCGAAGAAAATAAAGTTCCTGGAGGAACTACCGCCGTCAAATCCATGGACACGTAAACACTCGAGGACACGGATCCCGACATCCAGGACTGCACCGAGGAATCCAAAACCGGTGGACTCTGCCAAGGAACCCAAAAAGAGGACTCTAAAAACAATAGACTCTGCCATGGAACCCAAAAAGAGGACTCCAAAAACGACAGACTCTTCCAAAGGATCTACAACAAGGACTCCAAAAACAACGGACTCTTCCAAGGAGTCGAAAACAAAGGACAAGAAGCTACGGATCCAGGACCAGCGTCCAGAGAAACGAGAACGACTGAGGAGAGAAGATCAGAAGAAGAGGGAACAACTGGCCCAGGAGGCGCAGAAGAAGACGGAGCTCGAGAAGTTCAGAGCAATGACTTCAGAAGACTTTGAACAGTGGCTCGTTAATGATAATCTACAAGAAACAATCTCTTAATTACTAGTTTTGTATTATTAACCGAACATAATATATCGAATATTTGTTAACAGTGCTCTTCATAACTTCTTTAAGGAAAGAAAGTATACCTTTGCCGGTCAAAGGTCTACTTTCTTTGGGGGGGCGATGTAACGTTCCACCAACTATCGAATTGGTAGAACGTTGCATAATTAGAAATCCATCCATCCATCCACCATCCATCCAAAAAAAAGAATCATCAAACTTCTAATTCTGCCTCACAGAATTAGAAGAAATTCGAAAAATACTACTCACCAGTTATCTTGATTAAATTTAATTTATTTCATTAAAAATAAACTTATCAATTTATATCTTTCTATTAAAATCTATTTTTTTTTAAATATTGAAAATCACTTTCTTCTATTAATAAAATATAAAATAAACTTGTTGACGGCTGTCAGCCATCCGTTGACAGCCATCTTTAAAATTAAAGTAAGATCTATTTCCGATATAGATCAATAACTCATTCCCAATGATGGATAACCGCTGGACATGTTGGCTATTAGCATATAGCGCGTCCTGGCGAATCTGAGGGAAATTAGAACAAGTCCAATTAAGGACGAATAGAATCAGACGTAACACCCGCTATCCTTAAGATAGGCATGATACGTCTCCCGCGATCCTAGTCTGCCCCACATGGCTCCGAAGGCAGCCTATAGCAGGCGCGGGAGCCGTGCCTAACGGAAGGATTTTCGGATCGCCCCAATGTGACGCTTCAGCGCGGGCCTCGAAAAGTACCCTCTCCGTTAGGATATCGCCCCTCTCGAGGAAGAGCCCTCGCGAGGTAGGACAAAGTCGGCTCCCGCATGCTATCAGGAAGTTCTATAAAGGCAGAACCGGGAGCTCCGGGAGACGCAGATGCTTCGTCTGTCTCATACGAGCAAGAGCTCCGAGAACAGCAATAAGCGCAAATCTCAATTTAATTAGAGTAGTCCCACGATCAAAGCGATCAGGACGAATTTACTCTTAAATTCCAAATTCCTCTTCGAGACTTAGAAGAAAAAGCCACTAACATAGCGTTAGCCCCTTTTTCGAATTGCGAACACCTCAGAAGCCACCAGCACAGCGTCTGGCCCTTCACACGAGGTAAAATTAATCCGTTCCTATAAAGGGAATACAGAGAGCCACTGGCAGAGCGTCCAGCCCTTTTTACTGTGTTTTATTTCTGGAAGCCACTGGCATTGCGTCCAGCCCTTCCAGAAAGGAAATTCATTTTCCAAATTCCGCATTTGGAAAAGGCCACTGGTATTGCACCAGCCCCTTTTCTAAATTGCAAGTACCTTCGGAAGCCACCAGCATAGCGCCTGGCCCTTCCAAAGAAGGAATCCTTTCCATCATCCTTGTAACGAATGTAATACGGAGCCACTGGCATCGCGACCAGCCCTCACGATTGCATTCGAATTCCCAGAAGCTACTAGCATCGCGTCTAGCCCTTCTGGGAGGCAAGGTGATTCCTTTTTCTTCAGTGCAGCTGATCAAGAGAAGCCACTGACATCGCGCTCAGCCCTTCTCGAAGTCAGTTTTTCGGTATCGAAGCCACTAGCATTGCGTCTAGCCCTTAGATACCGAATCTGCACGAAGAGAACCCTCCAATCCTGGGGAAAATTTATTTATTGCATTATTAATTTAGTAAATTCAATTTTTTTTAGAAAAATTAATATTTTTACATAAAGTAAATTATAAAATGTATTCCGGAGATTCAATAAACGAACATTAGTAGTTTAAAGAATTCTCTGGTCTAAATTTATTTGTATTTTTCTTTTCTACGACTTTCAAACCCGTCCAGAACACGAATCCCTTCTTAGATCCGACTGCACTCCTCGCGCAAAAATCGTAGGTAGCAGCCGAATCGTCTCAATACATATGTATATACAGGGTGTCCCATTTTAAGTTGCCCAGGCAGATTTCTCGAAAGTGGTTGGGTTTAGCCAAAAATGTTTCAGACAAAAGTTGCTGGACTTCGAGGGGGACATATGATAGTGACCTTGACTTTGACCTTGAAGATCACTTTCAAGGTCATTTCAAGGTCAAAGTAGTTTTTTTAAATGGGAACCCCCCCTTTTGACATCGGCAATCGATAGAGCGGGAAATTTTACGTTTGAATACGCTTTTGGGTCATAGGTTTAATTTGACCTTGAAGGGCAGCAGGCTCATCAGAAAAGTCCCGGGACGGTCCAATAATTTGGAAAAATAAGACTCGTAGAGAAAACTGTTTTAGACAAAAGTTCTACTATTTTTCCCGAGCTACCAAATAGTAAGATTATAATTGACCTTGATTATGACCTTGAAGGTAATTCGAAGGTCAAGATCATTTTTTTAAAAGGGAACCTCCCTGTTTGACATCGGCAATCGATAAAGCGGAAAATTTGATATTCCAATACGTACTTGCTTAATGCATCAATATGACCCATGAAGGTCAATTAGGGGTCAAAATATGTAAAAAGCGCTCAGAAGCAACTAGCTCGAATTTTAGAGACAAACTTGGCATAACAAACGTTGAAGGTGCCTCAATTAATTAAATAAAATGCAAAAGTGTCATCGACCTTTAACATATTGACCTTGAGGTCAATTTTTAAGGCTATTTAAATTCTAGCTCAATTTTTCAAATTTAATCTATTAGACTTACTTTTAGCGTTACCCGGAAACAGCGGCGTGGACGTAGTAAGTTCTGTTTCCTCTGGGGTGCTTGATTAACGTGAGTCCCCTTGCCTCTCACTGGGGTGCTTGTTTAACGTGAGTCCCCTTGCCTCTCACTGGGGTGCTTGTTTAACGTGAGTCCCCTTGCCTCTCACTGGGGTGCTTGTTTAACGTGAGTCCCCTTGCCTCTCACTGGGGTGCTTGTTTAACGTGAGTCCTCTTGCCTCCCACTGGGGTTCTTGTTTAACGTAAGTCCCCTTGCCTCTCACTCGGGTGCTGGATTAACGTAAGTTCCCTTGCCTCTCACTGGGGTGCTTGTTTAATGTGAGTCCCCTTGCCTCTCACTGAGGTGCTTGTTTCGCTTTTCAAATTGAAAATTATTATTGATATTATTTATTTTCAATATGAACTACGAACAATTCATTATTTGATTACAATAGGTGTTCAATTGATGCTCCATTATTTTCAATGCACAGTTCCAATCTGCGGCGAAAATTGTTCATAACAGCTCTGATCACTTCTGGTGTGACTGCTGCACAAGCTCTTCTGATTCTTTCCATCATATCTAATCTGGTAGTGGGTGCATCTTCATAAACAACATTTTTGCAATATCCCCAGAAATAATAATCTAATAGATTGAGATCAGGAGATCTTGGAGGCCAAGGAACTGGTCCGCCACGACCTATCCAATTGTTTCCAAACCGACCATTCAAAAATGCTCTAACATTTACCGCAAAGTGTGCTGGAGCGCCATCTTCCTGCAGCCACATAAGCTGTCTAATTTTCAATGGAACGTTCTCTAAATGTTCAGGTAGATGGTTTTGTAGAAAGTCAAGATATCGGGGACCGTTGACTGTGCCATCAAAAAAATGTGGACCAATTATATGCCCACCAAAAATTCCGACCCAAACATTAACACTCCAACGATGTTGATTGATGATTTGACGATGCCAATGAGGATTAATAGGGGACCAATAATGACTATTATGTCTGTTGAGGCTACCGTCACTTTTGAAGGTAGCTTCATCACTAAAACAAACGTGCCAGAAAAAATTTGGATCTTGATCTAATTGATTGAGAGCCGATCTACAGAACTCCATCCTGAGTAGTCGATCATTTTCATTTAACTCTTGATGCAGTGTAATACGAAATGGGTGATAACGCACCGATCGTAACATGCGATGAGCAGTAGACCGGGGAATTCCCAGTTGCCGTTGAATTGTTCTTGTACTCAAATGAGGGTTCAAATGAACCATTGCCAATACCGTAATGAGTCTTGCATCGTTATTGTTCACCTTTCTGTTTCGACGCCTCTGACGATGTAAATTAGTCATACGGCAGCGTCTTACAATATTTGCTATTTTTCT